>VWZP01007623.1:638468-650608 GCA_013396995.1 Dicaeum eximium | reverse complement strand
GGCTGAGTTCGGCTAGGCTCTGTTCGGCCCCGCCCACCGCCGTCCCGCCATTGGCCGGCGGTCGCTCCTATTGGCTGCGCGAGTGCGGGGGCGTGGCCTGGCGCCTCCCTCAGGGTAGCAGGGCGGGCCCGTTCAGCGGCCCCGGTCCTGTCCTGTCCTGGCTCGGTCCGCGCCGGTACCGCCCGATCCCGCCCCGCATCACAGGCCACACACTCACACCTCCCACCTCTCCGCCGCTCCTCGTTTCCCCTCACGGAGCGCACCTCCCACCGCCCCGCCCGGCGCCGCGGCCCCGCCCCTCCCCGGGGCCAACTGCGGGGCAGCACCGGGGCTGTGCCCGCCCCTGAGCCCCGGAAGCGGAAGGGATCCCGGCGCTGCCGCCATATTGGTGTGTGGAGGGGCGGGAGCGGAAGGCAGGACCGGCCCGGCGGCCTGTGAGTACCGGGACCGCCCGGGGCCGGGCGGGGAGGGAGCGGGAGCTGCGCCTCGGGGCCTCCGGGCGCGGCGCTGCCATCCCCGGGCGGGCGGGGCCTGGAGCGAGCGGCCCCTCCGGGAGCGCGGGGGCTGCTGCGGGCTCGGGGCCTCCCGGGGCTCGTGTCCCCGCTGTGCCGGGCCCGCTCCGCGCCGTGCAAAGGCAGGGTGGCTCCTCCCGTTCATCGTAGCGGTGTCCGGGGCTGGCAGTGCCCGGGTACCGGGAAATCCCCGCTTGCGGGCACAAGCGAGAAGCGCAGGTGCTGCTCCGCTGCTGTTGCAAGGGATAAAATTAAACACTGCCTTTTTTTAGCGTGAAAAACCAGTCTAAGCGACCAATGGGCTGTTTCCCCGTGGCTGTCCGTTCACCCGTAATAAATCATATTAGTGTGTTGCTCTTCAAAGACGTTTCCTCTATGAGATAAGGTAACTTGAATGAGTAATGGGTTTTTGCTAGTTACCTGCTTGATTTATATTTTAAATCTAAGAAAAGCAGAGTTATGCCCAAATTCTGTACCTCTGTGTGATGATGTGAGGCTTAAAATAAATGTTCTTATTGCCGGAGGTTCTGCTTTTCAGAACTCGGCCTTTGGTGGTGTTTGCAATGAAATTACCGTAACAACAGTGGGGAAACGGGTAATTGCTCAGGCCGTACGGGGTGTGTCCAGCAGAGAAAACTGCTGGAATACGGGCTCGCTTTAGGAGCAGCCTGGGTTCTGCTGGTGACAAACCATTCCCTCGTGGTTATGTTTATGTGTGTGTGTGTGTGTGTGTCGGGCTGANTGTCTGTGTCTGTGTCTGTGTCTGTGTCTGTGTGTGTGTCGGGCTGAGCGGGGCTGCAGCGCCCGAGGGCGGTCACAGCTCCTTGTGTAAGAGCAGCCTGTTCTTATGCAGGCAGAGAGAGCCTTTTCACCTGTGTGTGCCTGCAGCCTCCTCTTATACACGCAGAGAGAGCCTTTTTATCTTGTGTGTGCCTGCAGCCTGCTCTTACAGANTGTGTGTGTGTCGGGCTGAGCGGGGCTGCAGCGCCCGAGGGCGGTCACAGCTCCTTGTGTAAGAGCAGCCTGTTCTTATGCAGGCAGAGAGAGCCTTTTCACCTGTGTGTGCCTGCAGCCTCCTCTTATACACGCAGAGAGAGCCTTTTTATCTTGTGTGTGCCTGCAGCCTGCTCTTACAGACAGGTGGGGAGAGCCTTTTCACTTGTGTGTGCCCCAGCCTGCTCTTACACTGATACAGGCAGAGCCTTTTCACCTTGTATGCCCCAGCCTGTTCTTACACTCACACACAGGGGGGGAGAGCCTTTTCAGAAGGGCCTGCAGTGACAGCGCAATGGGGAGTGGCTAAAACTTGCAGTGGGCAGGGTGAGATGGGATATTGGGAGGGAATCCTTCCCTGACCCAGCTGTGGCTGTCCCTGAATCCCTGGGAGTGTCCAAGACCAGCTTGGACAGGGCTTGGAGCAGCCTGGGACAGTGGAAGGTGTTCCTGCACATGGCAGGTGGAATGGGATGATCTTTAAGGTCCCTCCCAACCCAAATCATTCTGTGCTTCCATGATTATGAAAGAGAAATTGCAACTGTGTAGGTTTAATCATTCCCTTAAACCAACAGAACCCAGTGTTCTTAACTGTAAGCTGCCCTCAGAGCAGTGCCAAGCACGCCTGCTCTTGATAATTGTTCATTACAGGTGTTCCTCCAGCAAAATTTTAATGTGATAAGAAATACTACCTTAAATTCTAGTCTGTGTCTTGTGGTTAAACTGAACCCCTCTCCTCAGTAGAGCTGTTGTATTTCTTGGTCTGCTCTGGGAGAACTGTGTGCTTGATAAAAAGTCATACATAATCACATATAATGTAATATTTTACACCAGGTAGGATCTCTGCTCCAGCATAAAGCCTTCAGTAGCCTCACACACATGATTTTCCACTTGCTCTGCACAGGGTAACATCTACAAGATTGTCTTGTAAGGTCTGCCTGTAGCCCATGTTTGCTGTGAATGTAGAATCAATTTTGAGACTTTGTGAGTTTTCAGTGGTCTCTGATAAGTTATTAGTTGAATAACCTTTTGTTACAGCCTTATACTTCAGGACATTAAAAAACACTCCAGAATAAAGCACCAAATGATGCTCAGCTGAGAACGCTGAACAATTTCTGCCCTGCAGAGAGTGGGGAGAAGAATAATTACTTCTTTTTGCCTGTAATGGAAAAGTGTGTATATTGTATGAGTTTCTACTCGTTTCTTTTCTTTTAGCTATAGCTTGAATCAAAGTGGACTCAGCTCTTGAAGCCTCCTAATGAGGCCCCTTAGCTTTTGAAGTATAACAGGGCTCCTTTTTTTTCTACTTTCTAATTATTCCATAGGATGTCATTTACAGAAAAAATATACAGCTTTAAGGTTTTAGGCCTCCTCAGATTGTCCTTGATTTTAAATTTTCTGCAGCAGTCACTGTATTGCAGCATCTAAGACAATTTATTTCTTTTTTATTTTTTAATTAATGAATGTTTCATAGAGATTTGTTGTCATCTGAGGCTCTTGAGTAGGGCTAAGTGCACTCCCAGTATCCCTGAGCTACACAGTCCCACCCACAGCTGGGGATTCCAGGAAGTAATGCCAGGGATTGCTCTTGGTGATGTGGCAAATTGTTTCTGCTCAGGATCCACTTTATTTGGCTTCTGTCTTGAAGTGAGCTGTAAAACTCACTGATAAGAAAAGTAAAGCGCTTCAGTTGGTAGCAGAGGCACGGGCTGAAAAATAATCCCCTTGGGTAATTTTTTAATTTGAGTTCAGGCTCTTGGCCCTGTGACTGTACAGTTTTGCTCTTGTATAAAACTTTCCTGTCACTGCTCAGCTCTTGGTGTTCCAGAGACAGAGAAACTCATTGAATGATTCCAGCGTGGGCAGCATTTTGGGTTTGGTGCTCTGGCAGAGCCTGAAACCACAGAGTGTGCAGAGTCCTGAATTTATTTCTTCACTGTGTAGTTGCTCAGTATTTAAAATCCTAAGCAGATAAAAAAAAAAAATCTACTTACTCTGGTTTTGTTCTTTGCCTTTGGAGCCTCATTTGGCAGGAGGGAGGTGCTGCAGTTCATGTCTCACTGCTCAGGGTTGTACCTCAGGCTGTGCCTTAGCCAGGTGACAATATCCAACTGGGCTCTTCCTGAATTTCCTTATGGACTTCTTTATTTCCTTCCCCAAAATGCACTGCATCCTGTTTTGCCTTTGTAAAATACCCTGTTCTTTGCTTTCTTGGACAAGGAATTTTCATTCATCTTGGCACAAATGTCCTCTCTTTAAGAATACTTCATTCAGAATAATTTTTTTTCAAACAGAACAAGCCAGAAGAATATTGTGTGTAAATGCTGGTTCAGAGAATGTGCTTTAAACCTCCCTGAGGTTAGATTTTGGATTTCAATGTTCCCTTGTCCCATGTTTTGTTTCCACAGCCACCATGTCAGAAGGGGACAGCATTGGGGAGTCTGTGCATGGAAAACCTTCTGTGGTGTATAGATTTTTCTCAAGACTTGGACAGGTTGGTTTTGTGAAGGATTTTTCTGACTCCTTTAGAAGCAGATCTCACTGCAGCTTCTTGAACTCACTGCTTGTTGGCTGGGTTGTTGAAACACTAAAATCTGTACAAAAGATTTCTTTTGAAGCCTTTAAAAATATATGTAATATATATATGGCTATAATAAATGGCTTACTGGAATATTTAATGGGCATGTGTGACATTGCACAGTGAGAATATGTTGTTACTGTCAGAAATGAGGAGTTCAGGTTTCATTTCAAATTCATCTTAAGGAAAGCAAGTTGCATAAAATACAGAAAACCTATTGCATGACAATTCCCTAAGCATTAGGGATGTTTTTTTGCCTTTGTAAAATTATATAAGCTTTTAAGTACAGTTCTGTGTAATTTATTTGTAGTAAAGAAGTGTTTCATATTATTCTCTTTCTCGCAAAATACTGCTCCCAAATGCTTTCTTTTGCCCATATGACCCTCAAATAAGCTTTATGCATTGTGCATCAAGCATTTTACAGTATTTATTATTTGCTGTGCACTTTGTGTTTCCTCCAGATCTACCAGTCCTGGTTAGACAAATCCACCCCCTACACTGCGGTGCGATGGATTGTAACGCTGGGGCTGAGCTTTATCTACATGATTAGAGTTTATTTACTGCAGGTGAGACAACTGGGTTGGATGCTGAAGCAGTTCCAGATATTATTGCTGGTCTAATTTTGATTCTAAGAGTGTTTTTGAAGTGTGCTGTTACTTTAGAATCGTGTGGTATCGTTCAGCACGTGGCAGAAGGTAAATGGTGTAGTGTGAAGAGAGAACACATCCTATGGGTTTGGAAGTTGCTGCTGCAGAGAGAAAGATGTGTGAATACTTGAGGATATTCATCTGATGGCAATCTGAAATCACAAAATAAGTCTCTGAGAACTATTGTTATTAAGTTTTTGCTTTTATATTAAAGCTGTGTAACAACATGCTCAGAGCCAGGGGTTCCTTTGTGTCATGAAAACCATAAAGAATGGCTTTGTCAGCATTTCTCTCCCTGCAGGCCAGGGACAGACTATTCCCCACTAATCAGATGTTTCTGTTCCATGCCAGTCTGCAGTTCAGTCAAGAGCTTGGGAATTGTTATTCCCAAAAACTGGAGATCACAGAATGCAAAACTTTTACAGGTCATAGTACTGGGAACATTTCAGACACTGCGGGCTGCAGAGATGATTAAAAAATGGGTGGTTTTATGCTCCTTACTACCTTTGAAGTCCACATCTTGAACATAGAGCACCTGGATGCCAGACCACAGTTTCCTGTTCAGTCTGTCCCTACATGAGAGATTTGCTCTCCTGTCATGTTCTCAGACTTATTTTGATCACTGAGGATTCTCAATATTTTTACAAGCCCAGAAACCTTTCAGTTAATATGAGGACATAGAAAAGCTTCTCGAGGAAGCAAAAACCCCAGGCTGTTTAATCTTGTTAAAAAGTCAGTATCAGAAAATGCTTTTCAGGAGGATTTTACCCTTGTTGTGTTTCTCCCTGTGCAGGGTTGGTACATTGTGACATATGCCTTGGGAATCTACCACCTCAACCTCTTCATAGCTTTCCTCTCGCCAAAGGTAGACCCCTCTCTAATGGAAGATTCAGGTATGAAGAAAAGTTCTTTTACCATCATTTGAAACTTGGTCCAACTTCCAGCTCCTTTTGTCTGATACAGTAGTGCAAAGATAATGCAGTTTTAGCACTATGTTGTATTTTTTAGACCTGAAAAAAATCTATATAATTTAACATCAAGAGTTGCTCTACAATTTGTCCTTCTTCATGGGACTTGAATATATTCCATGTTGTACTAATTTTCTGTGTTTTAAAAGGAGGTTTATGTGACTTAAGCTCTCCCCATAGTAATTCAAGTGGCCTGGCATTCCTATTCCCTATTTTGTTTAAAGGAATCTATGTTAAGTTTATTTTAAGGAATCTATGTGAACTTATATGAAACCAGCAACTCTTAACTGGGGTCTACGTGTGTAACAATGGAAATTGGGTGTGGTTTTGTTTTGTGATTTTTTTTTTTCTTAAGATAGAAGGTAAAAGAAAAACTGGAGGCTGAATAGTGTAAATAACTACTGTGAGGAGGTTTGTGGTTTGGTTTCTTTTCTGTTATTTTTAGATGATGGTCCTTCCTTACCTACAAGGCAAAATGAAGAATTCCGGCCTTTCATTAGAAGGCTCCCAGAATTCAAATTCTGGTGAGTGGATCCATCTGCCTGTGTTCTGTTTTTGAAAAGTACAATTATCTGCATGACATTAATGGCAACTGGGCTCGAAGGATTAATTGTTGCTATTATTTTTCAGGCATTCTGCCACTAAAGGAATCCTGGTTGCTATGGCTTGTACATTCTTTGAGGCTTTCAACGTTCCTGTGTTTTGGCCAATCCTTGTGATGTACTTCATTATGCTATTTTGTATCACTATGAAGAGGCAAATCAAGGTAACTTGGCAAGACAGAGAATTTGTGATGTCAGGATTTACAGCTTTGCTTCAAACTGGCCATTCAGGGAGCCCCTCAGGGGTTAAATGTGCTGCACACACTTATTTTACTGCAGGAACTTCAATAACTAATGCTTGAACATTACTTGTTCAGGTGGGGCATGTTTACAGTGCTGAGCAGATTTTACAAAACTTTATTCTTGTTTTCAAAAGGTTTTGACTTTAGAGTGCAGTGTCAGGGTTTTATGCAGGTTCTCATCCACCTCCTGTGGCTATTTTGGATGCAGAGGTGTTGAACCATCTCTGGGGGATGAAGAGGGAAGTTCTCACTAGGTGGTGAGAAAGTAGATGGGGGAGAGGGAAAGCACATAGGCAAGTGATTCAGACCATTTTAACAAATTACTTATGGTCTGTTAGCATTTTAAAAAAATAACTAATTTTTTCCCCGGACATTCAGCATTTTGGACAGGTACTGTGATTCAAAGATTAAAGATGAAAGGGTAGTAAAGAATTATTATCTTTGTGCTCTCTCCAGTTTCCCATGGTTCCCCAATCAGTCATCTTCACTGTAGTGTACAATTTGTTGAGTAACCCAAAATCTGAGATTTATAAAACTGCTCTCATACTCCTATTTAGAGTTAAACTGCTGTAGGTTTAGCTCTTTCATTGCCTTTACTAAGAACTCTCTTTCTGAAGGACACAGTCATTTACAGTGTGTATTATAAATCATTCTTTTCTAAATATTACGTAACTTCCTTGCCTCAACAACTGCTGTTTTCTCTTTGCAGCACATGATAAAGTACAGATATATACCCTTCACACATGGCAAGAGGAAATACAAAGGGAAGGAGGATGTGGGGAAGACCTTTGCTAGCTAGGAAGAAGCAATCAACCTGTTGACCAATTCACTAAAGGAACGATTTTGAGCCATTGTAACAATGCCTTTTTTCTTCATAAAAGTGATTAACAGAGTGGTGACAAAGCAGTTGAATTTTCATTTTATGAGGATCTTGCTATTTTTATCTGAAATATCAGTTTCTCGACGAAACTGGCATTCTAACCAAATTGCATTGAGTTTATTCTCTTTTGTAAGAAGTTGGAGAAACTTTGGATAATCCCATGGATTTGGGATAACGTATTTCTTTCAAGATCCGTTGCACTGGAGAGGTTGATGGCCCAGATATTTTTACATAGTTCTCCTGCTCAACATCACCCTGAGGTGCTGTGCACATCTGTGGAGGAAAGTGTAGGCTGGCACACGTGATGCTGTTTTCTGCTTCATGGCCGTGTGCTGTTTTCATAGACAAATTCAGTAGACCTAAATTAGATGCAGAACTTAAGCCAGTTGCCTAAATGCATGGTATTACTGAGTTATAACCAAACAAGTATAGATAGGAATAAGAAATTACTAAATTATGGGGTTTGCAGTAGGGCAAAAATACTCATTTAGCTTCTAAAGCAACTCGTTTGTGTTGGGTTTCAATGCCAGTTTCACTGTTCCATCTCCCAGCAGATGCTAAAATTGGGCTCTTTCGTGGTGACTCAGACCTTTGTTCAAACTCTATCACAATTTCCTTCAAGGACCTGGAATTATAAAAATATATATTTTAATTATTATTAGTTGGAGTTTCTTTCATACGTAGTGGTTTCTTGAATAATTGAAGTTGGCTTCATGCAGCCCCACAGGACGTACCCAAACAGGCCAGAACAGACAGTGGTGGGGGTTTTAACACAGATTTTCTTTTTTTATGGGGGGGGGAAAAAAAAAGAGAGATAAATGACCTGCATGTAAACTTTTTCATGTGATACAACTGCAGTTTTATTAAGTGACTTTTTAATTCCAAAATTTATTAAAAGACAGTGTTCCCCTTTACATGTTCTCTATCTTTATATACATCTCTTGATCTAACACTGTTTATGACTCCTTTTCAATAATGGTTGGTCTCAGTTTACCTTCATGCAATGCCTTTTTCAACTCTTCAGGGAGCATTCACTTGCAGAAGGTAGGAAAAGATCAGCGCTTGGAAAATTCTGAATGGAATTCAGCAGCTTCAGCAGACAGCTAATAAAATTGGAAAATGTATGTAGGCATCTTTTCCTCTCATCTTGTCAAATGAAGGTTTTGTGGAGGTCTGGAATTCAGTAATCCTGGGAAAGTAGTGTTAGCTCACATTGACCTGTGCTTTTTGTTGGTTTGCATGTGTTTGTTTTATTAGCAGTGTGGAAACCAGGAATGGAAGCACTTAAAATTAGGGAGACAGCACCCAGAATGGCCATTATAAATTAAACTTTGCTCTGCTGTATCACTTAAAAATGTTAAAAATTCATCCCCCTTAAAGAATGCAAGAAAAACTTGGGTGGACAGCTTCAAAGGCAGGTCCAGTCACCAGTTCCTTCCTGCTTATTTTCATGTGCAACAAATTGTTTTACTGTTCCAGGAAGGAGCTGAGGCAGTGATTCCAGAACTTCCACTGCATTTAAACTCAGGCTTTGTGTTCAGCTTCTGTTCTTTGCCTCTGAAGTGCACAGCATGGATATTGTGATGTTACAGGAGAAAGGGAGTCTTAATGTTAAATAATGGAATTTTATTAATACCTTAAGGATGTTATGGAAGAGTGGAGGACTCGTTGTCTACACCTGTATTTTGAGAATGAGAAGTTTTCCATTGTCCAAAATGAAGAAAACTATTAAACTTGTGTTAAGCATGTTTTAGAAATCCATTTTTAATATGGTCAAGAGCTACATCAGAAAAGACAGAAGGGTAGAAGCAGAAATAGCTTTATTCTGTCACACAGGAATGTAGTGCCACATTGCACAGGCAGTGTCCAGTTTAATAAAGCCTTTTCTTGGACCAGCCCAGGCTGTAGGACAAGTATGAGAGCATCAGGAGACAGAAGAGATTCCCTCTACATTTGGTAGTGCCGTAGGTAGATCAGTTTCTGAGGATGAAACTTCTCTCTGCACAGTGGACATTCTGCCTACAGAAAGAAAAGGGACACACTGAACAGTTCCATTTAAAAAGATCTGAATAGAACTGCTTAGCTACTTTTTACTCAGTCCTAACTGTGGCACAAGCTCCCCTGAGCTGGCCCGGTTTAAAGTGCTCACCTACGTAACCGCCATTGTATTTCAACAGCTCCACAGGTGCTGCTCAGCTCGGGGTGCCTCAGTGGGCCCCAGGGGTTGGCTGGGGGGCTGTGCTGGGTACTCACCCTGGTGTTGCACCAGGCAGTGATGCACTCCCAGCAGAAGAGGTGCCCGCAGGGGGTGGCCGTGCTGTGCCGCCGCTCCTCCAGGCACAGCGTGCAGCGCGACGGGCGCCCGGCCGCCGCCTCCTTGCTCGTGCTCCTAATGAACACAGCCACAGTGGCCTTCACTGCACTTACCCTGCTTGGCACAAACACCAGCCTGAAGTGAACCCTGTGCTCAGGTGGCAGCCCTTTTCATGAAGGTCTCAAAAACATTGAAGCGTAAAGTCCAAGACACACGCAGAACAGCGAGGAATTAAGTTTTGCTAATTAATGAAATGTTACATCAGATTGTAACCTATATGGGGGTGCCACTCCTGTGTTGTCCCTGTTCATGACAGCTGACATTCCCACCCCTTTCCTAGGAAGTAAGAACCACCTCTTACTTCGAGTGAGCGAGGTTGCGGTGCAGCCTCCACTCCTGCCTCGCTCTCTGCTTCTGTTTGAAGCTGTACATCTGAACTCCAATGGTCAGCAGAAGGTGGAAGAGTGAAATTATTCCAAGAAACTTGTAACTTGATCGGATACTCTGATCTTCTTGCAGTCCTCCAAAATGCAGCTGCAGAAATCACAGAAAGAGAGATGTTTTCTTACTGTGGTTTTAGGAAACTCTTCCCCCTCTCCCCCATCTGCAATAAACTTGATTTGGGATTCTCACTATGTCCAAAAAATTGACATTTTAGGACTTCTCAACCAGCTGTCTCTCAGGAGGTGTAATCACCTTCAGTCAGGCTGGACTTAGCTGCTGTCTGCCCATAAAAATTGCAGCTTTAATTGGTTTGGTTTTCTTATGTATCTCTGAGCAAACAGACACCTCTGTCCTGCACTGATGCTGGGAATTGTTGAGAACTCTTGTTTATACACATTTCTGGGACAGTATGTCTGATTTTTTTTTTTTTTTTTGTAAAGACACAAGATTATCTTCATTTAGAAAAGTGCTACCTAAATGTGTACTGGGTGTTTTTCCAAACTGTATTTCCCATGGATTTATCAAGTCACCTCTCACTTCCAGAGTATTTGTGGCAGACAGACTGAAGTTACACAGGTATTGTGACACCACATTCATGTTTATTACCTGTACCCTCTTGACTGCTGGGACTCATCACCCTCCACATAAAGCAAAACCTTCCCTCTCACCCCTCTGCTCTGCCTGAATAATCAACCACAGCCAAATTTATCCCTTTTACACGGTATAGCACCCGAAGAGACCAAAATTCTGCAGTGGACACACCTTCAACCCAACCCACTTACGTATGAGATGCCTGTGATCCTTTTGGCCAGGTGATAGAAGGTGCCCTGGATGTAGAACACTGCCAGGTGGAGCCGGTGCAGCAGAGGGATGGATTGTTTAAGGGCATACACAACTTGGCAGGCTGTTTTCTTCTGCTGCTCCGTGAGCTGCCCAACCTGCTGCCGAATCCAGCTGCGAACGAAGGTCCTGCTGGGAAAGGCAACTGCTGGGGGGTTCTCTGGGCTCCTGCATTCCTCAGCCTCCATCTGCAGCTCGTGCTCCAGGTGCAGCAGTGCCTTTTCCAGGCAGTAGGGTACCACGGTGTGCAGCGAAATGAAGAGGGCCCGACGGAGGAAAGAAGGCACCTTCTTCTTGCTTGGGTCAACCTGAATGATGTTCACATACTCCTCTCCCAGGGTCTGGTAACCTAAACAATGTGTGCAACAGAAAGCAGGGTGAGAGAGCAACTGCAGGATCATTTTGGATGTGGTGAGCAGTGGGGACACACTGTTCAGGCTTTGGAATTTGGAAATAGTTAATTTTTCTTCTGTTGAATTAAGATAAGCATCATGGTGACATCCAGTATCTGCAGTTTTAGGCTTAAAGCGGGAATACATTTCATGGTGTCATCTATTCCTGCTTTTAAAAAACTGCTTTTAGAAGAACATCTATCTTATTTGATGAAGTGCATTTGAACCCAACCCCGACAATTCCGTGGTTTCATATTTACCAGGAGGCATTTATCCAAACTAAACCAACCCACGCTGCGAAGAACTGCTGTTGGGCAGTCTCAGGAGGCGATCACCGGCACAGCCGCCGCGGCCCTGTGGTGATCAGCTATCAGACGCTGGCAGAAATGATAAAAAATTATAAATACCAGAGCAGTTACCTGCCAGCGTGGTCAGCACGAAATAGGCCACATCGGAGAGCAGCTCCAGCTCCCGCCGCCACTCCAGCCACGGCCGGGCACCTGCGGGACGGGGCCGCGCTGATCCGAGCCCTACCGGGGATTCCTCTCGGACCCGCCATCAGCCCCCTCCGACCCCCATCCCGGAACACCCGGCAGGGCTCGGCGTGGCTCTGACCCCCCGCAGGCATTACCCGCCAGCCCCCGCAGCGCCGTGCCCGCCCCGCTGCGCAGCCCGGCCCGGTACAGCTCGTCCTTCTGCCCGCAGCGCACCCGCCGCGCCGGGCCCGC
>VWZP01007623.1:616252-629942 GCA_013396995.1 Dicaeum eximium | reverse complement strand
CTCTCCTGGCGTGCCTGGGCGTGCAGGTGCTCTCGGTGCCATTCCCCTCTCAATGGAGCTACATTCCTTCCAGTGAAAAGCAAATCCCAGCTCTCACATTTAAATTCTTTAAAGTGTTATATATTTTTTTCTCCCATTTGAAGGCACTTTGATCTTTTATCCATTGATCTGCTTCCTGATCAAACTATTCAGGTGTAAGTGCTGGCTTGGTTTCTGTGTGTTTCATCCGTGGTATCAGTGTATCAGTCCTGGGAGGATATCAGAGCTTGTCTGAGCTCTGTGGATGTCACACAAAACCTCCCTGAACAAAAGCAGGTCTTGTGGGGTTAAGCTTTAAATACTACAGTGATATAAAAGTGGCTAGAGGATTGTTAGTGGTGTACACAGCTTTTATTGTCTGTAAGTGATATGGATCCTGCCTCTAGGGTTTTAATTCCTTTTTTCCAAGGGAATACAGAGCTGCACACAATAATCTGGGGCAGGGCTCTTTGAGCAGACAGTTTAAATCTTGCTCATGTGGTCTGAACAGATACAGTTGCTCTCTTCTGGCTGTTTGATGTCTTCTGTCAATGAGCAGTGCTGTTCTCAGAGCCACTGTAACAGAGGTGAGGCATTTCCAGACAGTGCAACTGATATTTTCCATCATACAACCCTCACAACAAATTTTCCAGGAAAGCCAACGGAGCTTCTTTCATTTACTTTAATAGGAAATCTGGCCCCCGAATGTTGTTCTGAGATAGCAATCTGTATTTTTAGGGATTCATTGTGTACTTTTCCATTCGCTGCGTAGGATTTATGGGGATTGGTTTGGGAAGAGGGGCTTGGCTTTTAGTTTTTACCAACACAGGTATGCTGAAGGAAGGGGGAAGGGAACTCTGAGGACCTGTAGGAAGCTGTAAAAGGTGGGACTGAGTGCAGGAAGAACATCTTTTGCATGCAAAGTGAAGACATTCAGAGATCAGCTGCTTCAAAGTAGCTTCACTTTCAGATCGTAACAAAGCATAAAGAACATGAATTTGACATAACTCGAGACAATAAAATATTTAACGAGCCACATCAATGTGAAGCTCATCTGCTTTCACTGGAATGATGCTGCTCTGGCACCAGCAGGAGCACCCGTGCCCATTCAGTATTCCTCGCCCTCATGGATATGTTCTTTGGTGTCTAATTAGTCACACTGATTGAACTTCCTACAAAGGAAATGGCCTTTTAAAAAAGCCCTGAAGCAAAGAGGTGAGAGAGTCTGCAAAGTAACTCCCCACCAGTTCAGCTTTCTGCAAAGGAAATGGGCTGATCTTGTCTGGATGTTAAAATCTGTTTCAGGACATTTTCATCTGTCTTGAGAGCCTGTGATTCCTGGATTAACCCCAGGGTTACACATTCAGTGCACAGGTACCAAAAACGGCACTCTGTGGCTAGTGGCTGTAAAATCGTGGTCAGGAGTTGCCCAGATGACCAAAGCAGATGATAACTGAGGTAGTGCCTGTCATCTGCAGAAGTACCTGCCCAGAGCATGCAACTGTGTGATTCCAGAAATGCTGTTGGGTGCAGTTTTGGCTTTTTCACTGGACAAGTTGATTTAAATCCTGACATACCTTCTAACATCTACTTTGGGTTCCATTCTTAATAAAATAAGTCAGCTCTGTATATGTAAATTTGGTATCAATTCAAGGAGTAACCTAAAGGAAAAAACCCAAATAAAGGAAAAAAACCCTTCTAACATCTACTTTGGGTTCCATTCCTAATAAAACAAGTCAGCTCTGTATATGTAAAAGTATTTTTGGTATCAATTCAAGGATTAACCTAAAGGAAAAAAGAACCCCACATTTATTTTGGGATGCACAAAATGAATACATGAAATGTATTAAATAAATACTTGGAAATGTATGAATTGATTTTGTTCAGTCTAAAGCAGAATGCTTGCTCTGTATTCTTTTACCTAATTATGTATATGTCAGAGAATGAGGAAGGGATACAATTACAGGGACAGGTGACAGCATGTACAAGAATGAGTATTTGGGGGGCACAGGATGTATCTTTGATAATCTATTATTTTCCTCCTCTCTCAGTCCAGTCAGCTTTTGAAATCTGCCCTAAGTTTATAATTTGGGTTTTGATTATTCCATCTCTGCTCTGTAATAAAGATATTCTTTGCCCAATGAATGTCACTCTCTGAGATGCCCATAACGATTGCAGAGCCACAGGAAGCCCTGTGAGATATTTCCCATTTAAATGTGGAAACAAATGATTGTAATGATACAGATTTTTTACAGGATAAATACTGCCAAGCCCTGCTGTCCCTCAGATGAAGTTGCCATGCATTTGGCTCCACATAAGGGCGTTACTTCACTGACTGATGCTCCCTCTGAACAGAGGAGCTTTTAACAGCATGAGAATGGAGAAGGTGGGGCTTGGTGAAAAGATAATGGCAGGGAGGAAGTGACTTCCCAGAGAAGCTGAATGAGCGACCAAAGGCAAGGAGAGAGGTACAGCTTCAAACAGACAGATGCTCTAGCAGGGCATTCTCTTATTAATTTTTTGGTACAAATGTCTCAAACCCCCTCCTCTATTTCCAATCACTGTAATTAATAATGAGCTTCATTGCTCTCTCTCTTTAACATAATGTCAAACTGGATCTGTGCTTTCACAACAAAACATGTTAGGGCAATGTTTCAGAGCTCAACTTGTAATTACAAACTGAAGGAGACTCCCAGAGACTCAAACAGTTACCAGCACTAAGTAGGATCCCAGGTTTCTGCCTGGTGTTATTGCTGTTGTGCAGGGAGCCCTCTTGGAGCCCTTTCTCTGAGGAAGGTATCCACTGAAAGTTTTGGAAAGGTGAGTCGTCTATATCCAGTGGGCAGAAGATGGGTAAGAAAAGGGAAAGGGAATGCCAGACAATGAGAGATACAGGATGGAGACAGCTGGTGTTACTCTGATAACGAGTAAGGGGAGCAAAGAGCTTCAAGGGTTAGAGGTGGAAGTGAAGGAAGGAGCCATCATCAGGCAGAATGTACCCAATACATTCACTTGTTGTGCAGAGTGACTGAGTTAAGTGTATGTGTGCACATTCTATCTCTGTGTGTTTGTGTACATAAAATAATTAACCCCAGCACGAGTACTTTGGCTTCTGGAGAAGTTGCTGCTGGCAAAAATGGAAAACCCTGGGTGAGGGAAGGAAGAGTTGGTGCCTTCTGTCTGCTGAGGTCAGTCCATTGTATGTCACCTAAGTATGTTCCTGTAGTAAATATCTCACACTTAAAGTGATTCCCACTATTTTAAAAAATGTCTTCTCCAGGGCAGCCACGTGCAAGAAACACTGGGAAGATACACGGAATGTTTGTAACTCCTGTGCTCCTGGGAAGGGCCCTCACATCCATCCTGCCAAGACTGAGCTCCGTGGTTCTTTCTCCACACTGATACTGCAAATTCTGTTGTTCAATGAGTGGAATATGTGTCAAAAGAATCAAACCAGGACAGTCTCCTGAATGTGGAATTCCAGAGAAGGCACTCACTGGCACGTCCAAAGCAAGCAAAGCAGCAGCATCCCAAAATTGTTGCCTTTTCTCGGATATTTTCATTGCTTGACTGAAACTTTCTGCAGATATCTGCGCTGAAGCGCTTTGTTTGACTTGGAGCAAACACTGTTGCTAGGCTGCTCTGCAAGCTTGAGATGGCTCTGACTTCTCCAAAATCTGTAGCAGGGGATTTGACACAAAGAGAAGAATCCATTCTCCACGAGGGAAACTGCTGCCATTTCCTCTCTGCAAACATCCTCACAGTAGGTGAGTGGAAGGTGCCATCCTTTCATCTCAGAGTTTGGTATGAAAATGCACTCTTTTCTTCTCCTCCAAATTTACTTTTGTTGTATTGGTATTTCATATGGGACTGCTAGTTTTCCTTAAATTTGGGGGAACTGTGCTTGTAAATTCCTCAGTCCCTTTTTTCTGTGTAGCTGGTATTGTGACTAGAGTTTGGGTAAAATGTATTAAAAAATCCCCAAAACAACCATTGCCCTGTACACTGAACATAACTTTGAACCAATCTTTCTTCTGTCCTTGCTTGTACAGTGTGTGAGGTTTCAGTTGTGTGAAGGGACCTTCATGTGTAGAATTTGTAAAACTTGTGAAAAACATAGAATAGCATCCTGGGATGAGACTGTCAAGAGATTGCAACTTTTCCCCTTGATTTTTTCCAGTGCTTCTGGAAAATGTTTCTTGAAGTTGATGAGCCTGGGATTTATAGTGCCTCAGGTTGTGGCTCTGTGCCACGGAGTTGTCTGAACTGAGCTGGGAGATGCAGAGCTCAAAGAATAACTATTGCTGGCTGCTGCTCTTTTTGCAGTGTTGACAGCTCGCGCAGGGGAAAATGAGCTCTTCTCTTAGGAAGCTCTGGAGATTACAGATGTGATTGTGCACATCAAGTGGAGACTGGAGATCGGGTAGGAGGGAGGGAATTGTGCAACTGATGTCTGTGGCAGATGAATTTGTGCTATGGAAGACATCTGAGGGAGGAGGAGCTGGGTTTTTTGCATTTAAAATAAATTTTTAAAAAAGATTATTTAGCTTAATATTGAAATCAAAACTTCATTTATTCAACACAGGACTCATTTGCTTTAAATGCTTTTAATTTACTGCCTACAATCATGAAGTAGACAGCACTAAAAGTTTTGGCTGAGTTTTCACAGTTTTATAAATTTGGTTAAATATCCAGCAACTGTGAGATCAATTTTGCTTTCTGTTGGCTTACAATTTGTGCTGATAAGTATATTTTTTACTAGCTGAATATATTTATATTGTAGGTGTATTAAAAATAGCCTGTCAATGAAATAATTTATTTTTATTATCTTAGTTTTTATCTTTCTTACACACTCAGGTTACTTTTCCTAGTAGAGCCATCAAGCCATTATCATTGTCTCAGCGTGCTTCTTTCCTTGTATTGATTTGCAAGGAGTTTGACAAAGCAAAGTGCAGAAATTCAGATGTGAAATGGGTGTATTGCATCATCTGTGTGTTCTGGCACTACAGAAGTGAGGTGATCTATTCCAATTATTGCTGTATCACACAAACTGACTGTTAGGGAGCTGCTTTTTTATTTGTAGGGTGATGACTCCTGGGTGTGCATTACACATTCCTGTACATGAAGCTCTGTCAGTGTGCAAACTAGGACGAAGTGCAAAGAAAAGGCAGAAATAGCTGGAGGGAGAGAAAGTCTGCATTGTGCCTGGGCAGCACTTCCAGCATTCCAATGCAAGTGGGTCTGAACCTAAACAAAAGCTGGTCTGGGCTCAGGAATCCCTTTGCAGGCTGGTTCAGAGCACCCACTTGAGCCTGGCCTTGAGTCCCTCTTAACTCTTTCTGTGGCTCTGTTGAAATGCAGCTCTGATCTGGTTTTGCCTCTGCACTGTGGCAGACACTGAGCCACCTGCATAGAGGTGACAGTGACACTGCTGAGCTGCCAGGAGCAGCCTGTGCCTTCAGAAAGGACATCTCAGCTTTGTCAGGCCCAGGCTGCCAATGCAACGCTTCTCTTTTCCTGTTTGGGTGAGTTTAGCTGCCAGAAAACTTGGAAAGGATGGAGCTGGAGAGTTAAACTATGGTTGCAATAACTCCATGGAGTTAATTAAGTGCCCCTCAGCTGATCCTTGGCCCCACAGTATCACAGTTACCTGCAATCTCCTTCTGTGCTTACCCATCTTCAGTGGCTTGGAGCTCTTGGCACTCCTGTGCAGCTTTCTGATGTTTCATCAGCTGAGACACTTTTCAAAACTTGTTGCTTTTTTGCAGTAAAATCTCCACTTTTCTGTGTAGGCTGTGCATGGATGAGGAAGCAGATTGCTATGTAAAAAGGAAATCTGAGTGGAATGCAATTAACTTTTACGTAATTTGGTTATGTATAATGTCATTAGTCCTTATTACAGCAGCATTGGGAGAGTCCAAAATCAAGGAGGGATATGGCAAATTCAATAATCCTCTATTTTTCAAATATGCTCTGGCATGTCTAGACTCACTTTTCCCTTGTAATCTGATGAAAGAGTGCTGTGCACAGACATGCAAAATCCTGTTTGCTGAGATATGTGGTACATCAGATTAGCCTGGAGAAGCACTTGAGCTGGCCCTCAGCTGGGGCTCCAGCAGCTGCCTGGCTGTGAGCAGCTGCTGTCATGGCAGGGCTTGGGCTGGGGAGTCTCCAGAGCTCCCTTCCAACCCAAAGTGGCACAAGCTGAGCTGAAGAACAGACACACAGGTGATATTTTGTGAATTGGCACCAGCTGTCTGACAGGAACTTCAATTAAATTTAGATTTTGTGAAACTGCCCAGTTTCACTGGTTTTTCAGCCAAAAAAAAAAGTGACCTGATGCTGCAGTTCTGCTTGTTCTGCATGTACAAGGGAGTGAGGGAAGAATGGAACCTGGTTTGGGTTTTGTTGGTGCAGTTTGAATCCAATTGAACAGACACACTGTTATCCCTTTAATGATTGAACTCAAACATGTCATTCTCCTCAGTTTGGTATGACACAGACACTGGTGCCACAAAACTGTGACACCAAATCCAGAAGGTTTTGGACAGTCTCATCTGAGGGTTGTGTTTTCAACACCTTTTTCCCTTTCTGAATGGAGGACAAGGCTGTAGTGTAATGAACACTGAGAGCTGCTGTTTGTCCTCCCTTTTGCTGCAGAGGCAGAAATGCACAAGTGAGGTTTGCAGAATGCACAATTGTTTCCTTTGTTGGCAATGTCAGCTTATACTAATTTATGTTAATGAGTCCACAGACTGTTGTGATGAAGAGATGGATCTAGAGACACAATCCTGGACTGCTCAGAAGATCCAGATTCTAGTTCTGATTCTTTTACTGCCTTCTTCTTTGGCTCTTTTTGTAGCTTCATTTCTTCCTTATGTTGTCTCTTATGCTGATTATAAATGAGAACGGCTGTCCCTGCACAACAGACACTTCTCAGTCACATTTAGGTATTTTTTACATGTTCTGAAATACAAATAATAATAATAATAATAATGATGTCCAACCTCAGCAATTCAGAGCTGAAATAACTCTGGTAAGATCTAGACAGTGACAATAGTGGGTGCTGATATCAGCTGCTTGGGAACTATTCTGCAATCTGTAGACCACGAAGGAGTCTGAACCCTGGAGGTTTTTAATCTTGGGTGGTGGTGGTGGCCTGGAGTAGATCTGAGGACTGATAGAACAGTGAAAGTGAATCAATTTTCAGTTTGTGAAAAAGGCTGGTTTCAGACGTCCAGGCTCATGTAGAATTCTTTAATACTGTTCAAGTCTTAGAAGGAAAATTGTTTGAAACTATTCAGTCTTTGAGAATTTTTCTATCACATTAAGAGGTGACAAAATTATAAGAAATTGTCCCTTTCTGTGATGCAGAGTGCATTGTAAAGGACGAGGAAGTGTCTTGAGGTCACTGCAGGCAGAGGTAACCTTGGCTGGGGCTTGGCACCCAAGGGCAGCTCTCAGCTCTGCCCACTCACTCACACTCCACAAATACATCTCCTGCACCCGATGGAGGGCAGGGATTTGGGAATCATGTCTGGCTCCTTGCTGCCAGCACAGGCTGAGCAGGAGGCTCAGGAGTCCAGAATGAACCTCTGGAGCCCTGGACCTTGAGCTCCACTATGACTGTGCTTAGTCTTGTCTTGTCTTTCAGCTGATGTGACTCAGATTCCTTTTTCCTCTCTTTGAGGAATGTGCATTTGTTTCCTCCATGATTTTAGTTTGAATCAAGTGAACTTTTCAAGCCTTGCCATTTAGCCCATATCGATTCCCATGTAATGAAAATCTCTGAGGCTTTCTAGATTAACTTCTTTCTTAGGTTTTTTTGGTTGGGATTTTTGTTTGCCTGGGTTTTTTTTTTTGTAAAGTGCATTGTAATGTAGTTTTTGGAGGCTCTGTGCCAAGATGCCTAAAGGTGTTTAGTCTCCTAACTCCTATTCAGGCTCAGACATTCCTGCTGCAATCTCTTGGAAGGCAGGAGCCTAAATACCAATGAATTGACAGCTGCTGTGGAGCAGGGAGGAATCTGCTTTGTCTCCAGCTAACACAGACTCTGCCCTTGGTAGTGATTTTATTTTAGAATCAGGAAATACTAATAACCACCTGCCTTTGTCTCAGTTGTAAATGTGACACAAAAAGCAATGGGCACCACAAAGGTGCTTGTGACAGAGCTCTGCTTTGTTGGTCCTTCTCCCTGGTCTGTAGGAATATTTCAGCTTGGCCTCACCTTTCTCTGCTCTGTGCTAGTGAATTGTGAGGCTGTAATGAAAAAGGGGAGCGTTACCTGGATACTCAATTTACGTGGCAGCTCTGCTTCTCCTGTAAAAGTGAACTGGGGAAAACGAGATAAAAGGCACTGACTGAACTCCGCTGCAGAATCAGTGTTTTTTCCTGGGTTAGAAACTGAATCACCTGAATGTTACCATCTGTTTCTTCTTCTTTATTCTCCTCTGCCGCCTCAAGCCTTCCTGCCCTATCTCGTGTATCTGCTGCTGCCTGTAAGGGTTTTGTAAGTGTGTAGTGGGAAATGGGATGAATCCAGCAGAGTAACAACCCAGCAGACAGGACCTCGCTCCTGCCAGGGGCTGCATGGCCCGTGCTCGGCCCATGGTTGCCATCTGCTGGGTGAACGTGTGCTCGCCTCCACCCTGCCAGAACCAGGGCTGAGAAGTTTCAGCTGCCTCAGAACCAGCCGAGTGCCGCTGTCCCTGGAGCTTTTGTACCTGGCATCCCTTGAGGGTTATTAACCGGGGTAACTACTGCTTGTGACCACTGCTCCTCGCAGGGCAGAGTGAAAAGTTCTTGATAGATGTACCCAGTAGCAGGGAAGTTACCCTGCTTCGATCCTAATAACAGTGAAATAGGTAAAAAAATCATGCTCAGACAGATGGTTAGAATAAGTACAGTGTGTTTACAGGTAGTAAACCAACTTCTGGATTGACTGAACCAGTGTTGGAGCAATTAAAAATAAGGTCTTTATAATGCTGCGAGAGGAAAAATATGTTCCTTTCATTCATTCATATGAGTGCTCAGCCTGTGTGTTGTCAGAGATGGGAGGGGAGGAAATCCAATATTGTTTAACAGAGTGCAACGATATTGGCATTATCTGTGGGAAGTTCTGGAGATGCTGCCATTAGCTGTGAATAAGCCTGTCAGTCAGAGC
Source organism: Dicaeum eximium (assembly GCA_013396995.1). Taxonomy (NCBI): domain Eukaryota; kingdom Metazoa; phylum Chordata; class Aves; order Passeriformes; family Dicaeidae; genus Dicaeum; species Dicaeum eximium. Next base: position 620,761 of record VWZP01007623.1, on the reverse strand, counting down.
CACTCATGGGATGCTGCTCTGTAAACAAGAGCTGAGTCTCTCCCTCTTACACTTTCTCACAAGCAAATTATTTCTACCTGCTGATAGTTCTGGTAAGCTTAAACAAGAGCTGAGTCTCTCCCTCTTACACTTTCTCACAAGCAAATTATTTCTACCTGCTGATAGTTCTGGTAAGCTTAACCCCCCTGAAAGCCCCTAAATGCAGGTACAGTCTGTGTCTCACAGCATGACTGGCTTTGCTTTGCACTTGGAGTTTGACAAATCGTCTTTTAAAATCCAAGCAGTGCCTGACTGTGATACTGTGAACTTCCCTGGTTTTTGGTGTTACTCACCTCCCCAAACATTTCAATGCCTTTCATCTCCAAGCACCTTTCTCTTTATCTTCACATCAGAATCTTATCTGTCAGTTTGATCTGAGGTTAAATGCTTCATCAGAGAGAGGAATGCTTTGTTTCTTGAGAGAACAAATAACTCCAGTTGTCTTCTGAAGCAAACCATGGTGGTTTTCTACAGTTACCAAACGATGAGGAACCACTTGATGCGTGGCTGCTGCCATCTCCCAGGCAAATCCAGGATCCTTCAGCTGCATTGCTGGCTCTGTAGAGAAGAAACAAGAATATTCTTGAACTCATGGTCTCAGAAGTACAAACCATGAGTTAAACCTGTGTAGCCAGGGAAGAGAAGCTGTTCTGTTGTGGCCCTTTTAGGCTGAAAATGCTCTGCACAAAATAGAAGAGCTGTGAATAATTTAGAGAAGAGTGACAGAGATTATTTTTGACAAAATCAGAACCACTGATATTTCCCTGAAGTAATAATCTTTTTTTCTGCTGAAATGCTGAAGTTCCAGGCAATTGGCTCAGTGGAGAAGACAAAAGATTTTAAACGTGTTTAGGGACTATTCTAATCCCCTTAACTGGTATCTCAGTGAACTGAAAGGGGGGATGTTGATTCCCAGTAGGCCAGCAGGATTTGTGACTGGCTCTGAGGAAGACAAAGCTTGAGGTTTGTGTCACAGTGAGTGAATTGTGAGTTGACACAGGCAGGTACTTAAAATGTGTGGGACCATCAGTGAAAGTCATTCCAAGGAAGTGTGCTCCAGCACCAGGCAAGTCTTTGGAACAGTGGCAGATGCAGGAGCTGGGTTGATGTCAAGATAATGCTCAAAAATCAAGAAATGAAGCTTAATGAAAGTTCAAAATGCTCATTTGCTAGAATTGAATATGAAAGTAGAAATATGTTAGAAGCACTAGCATTCAGATCCACAATTGCAGAACAGGTTTTGTCCTCATTTACCAGCAGAAAAAAGGAAGAGATGGACTACAAAGTGCTGTTTGAAGTAGGGGGGAAAAAAGGTTTGTGCTTAATCCTGCATGCTGTTCTCTGGAGGAAAATGGTTAGTGAGGAAAATCTAGTTAATTTGACTCGTTTTTCTCATAGACCTCTAAGTAAAAATTTGCATCAGAGAGGTTTTACTGTGGGCAGGGATTAAAAAGTTAAAACTCTCTCAAGAGATGCAAATATCTACAGTTTTATATATACATATATTAATATATTTATATATATATATGTAATATTCTCCCAGGAAAAATCTAAACTTGGGGAAACCTTTGCAGACCTGGTTGAATGTGGAACTGGCTGTGGGGTGGTGTTACTGAACTGTGTTTCCTTTTTAGAAAAGGTGGTGGAGAAAGTGAAGCAAGATCCTTTGTTGTTACCTGACTGAAAATTCACTGCAGAGGAATGAACAGGATTCTGCTCTGTTACCTTGAAAATTTAAGTGTTTGGGCATGAAGGTGATATACACAGGTGCATCCATATTTCATTCTTCCAGCAGCAGTGAATTTGGTTTCTTTGCAAATAATTCTGCTCAGTTTTGGATGTTGAGGGTTAGAGGTGTTAAATGCTCTACCCGAAGAAGCAGCAAGCATTAATTGGTGGAGAGAAAATCCCTATTAGAGACCTCTGTAAGTTTTAGAAGCTGTAGGGACTGGGGAACAAAGTAAACTTCAAAAGTTCATAGGATTTGTGGCCCTTAGTCCCTCTGGCATAATTGAGCAGGGGCACCTGGTGGGGTTTTAGGAAATCATGGCTGTGGTGGTGGCTGGCTGTAGTTCCCAGTGGAAGAGAAAAGCAGGGGAAACCTTAAAAGAAGGCACATGAGCATTTAGCAGCTGTCAGAGAGAATCCCCTGCTGCCTTAGAGGAGCAGACATTTCAGTGCCAAGTGACAACAGGAAGGAGCTGTCAGTCAGCAAAGAGTTAATTGCTCCAGCAAAAAGTAGTTTAGATAAAATCCTACCTCTCCTCTCTCCCCCGCTCCCTCGGTGCTGTGTAGAGGAAAGGAGCTTGTACATCACAAAACTGACAGTGATTCCTCAGTGCCTGAGCTAATAAACGGGATGAAATTCAAACTGCCTTCTCACACAGACACACAGAGAGACTTGCACAAGAGGGAGCAAGACGGAGGGAAAATGCTGAGTATTTTTACTTCCTAACATAGGCAACTGAGAAAAACACTCTTAACTCTACAAGATGATGGATTTAGGAAGCCCGTCGCAGAAACACAGTAGGTGGATTTCTTCTTTTTACTGCATCCACTAGAATTTTTGCTAGAAGATAAATTGTACTTGTGCTTATGGGCTCAGTTGTTGTTCAGTAGTACTTTCATACCATCACATTACTCTTCCTTTTCCTCACTTGCTCAGAGGTATTCAGCCATTTGACCCTGTTTGTTAGAGGATAATATTTTTTAGATCTTATCAGCTCACTGTCATTTCAAAAGATCTTTTATCTTTAAGAAGGCATGTTTTATTAATTACGGCCATAGTATCTAGATAAATACAAAGACTGCTAAGTAAGTGAAAATCCATTCCACTTACAGCAAATGAAACATGTATTGTTTTGGAGAAACCATAATGCTAAGGACAGAGCAATTGCCAAATCTCTGAATGAATTGTTTACTCCAGAGCAGTTTCAGCAGCTGTAGACATTGCATTTGAGCGTGCCTTGCAAAGTTTACTGGAGGAGGAAGAGAAGGTTGGCTTTTAAACACAGAAACTCCACCACAATGCACTGTGCTAAACTCTGCCCATCATTTCTTAGTGTCAATACCCACTGCTGTGTGTGTGGAATGATTTCTGCTGCCACACAGTGCTGATGTTCTGTGTTCTCTCAGTGATTCTACAGGAGTTCTGCTGGTGTAGGTGATGCTGATCAGGTGTGATGGTGCAGTCACCTTACCTTTACCTGTGGCACACAGTTCATTAAAGCCATTCCCGGGTGCAGCTCTCAGGTGGTTCTGCAGTGCTGTGTGTTCCTGGGGCTCTGTGCACACGTTTGTCGTGGTTTTGTTGCCTGTCTCATGGCAAAGAGCGTTTGTGCAGAGGGAGCTGTTCCTCGGCTCTGCTGCGTCTCTAATGATGGTTGTAACACTTCGGGTACTTCAGGTGATGAGCCATTTGGAGGAGATAATTAATCAAGTAAATGACTGACAAGTAAATTACAGCCAGCACTCGAATGCATCTCACTGTTAGAAGCACCTGCAGGCATTCAGGTGCTGTGCAAGCCAGGTCCTCAGTTCTATTCTGCATTTTCCTTCTCTCTCTGGGCTTTATATAACCTTCCCCACTCATCTCACATGCATTTGCACAGCCCTCCTGAGATGATTAATGTCAGCTGGAAGAGCTTTTTTAATAGTACAAGTACCAGATTTTAGACTCAAGCTTCTTACAGACAGTGTAGGGATAAAGTCTGGATTCTCTGCACAGCGTACCGTGGTTGTGACGTCCTGTAAATGTGGCTGTGATATCAGACTTTGCCAATAACCATCACCAGAGAGTCTCTGAGCTCTTCATTGCCTGATTCAGAGCTTTTGGTGGTTCGTTTGCTTTCCTGCCCTGAGTTCAGGTGGCTGGACAGGCTGTGCTCTGAGCAGTTTGCCGTTTTCTTCTCAGTGAAAGCTGTGAACTGACTGCAAGCACCGCACAAGATGTGCACATTTCCTACCTTGGTCAGAGCAAAGCTTAAAGCAGTAATAAAAGTTCGAATTGTGAGGGAGTTGTGAAGATTCTGTGCTTCCTTTTCGTTGTGAAAGGTGCAGCACAAGTAGGTAATTTAGGGACGCGAGACAATGCAGTGGCAGACTGTGCCATTCATTGTTATGGCAGAGGAATGGCTGCTCAGTCAGTCTCCAGCACCTGAACAGGCGATGCTTATCTCGATGGATGAGATGCACTTGTGAGAAGTGAGAAGGCTCGGGCAAGTCCCTGGAAGACTCTACCTGGATTGGCACAGCTCTTTGTGTCTCACACTTGGAGCTCACGCAGCGCACTGAATTCTTGTGCCCTTCTACCCGCTGGGATGTTTGCAGGTGTGTCTGCAGCTTCCGTGGGGATCGAACAGCCGGGGGTTGTGCTGCTCTGTGTCCCCTCCTGCCCGGGCAGTGTCCCCTCCTGCCCCAGACAGGGGCTGTGCTGCTCTGTGTCCCCTCCTGCCCCGGCAGTGGCCCCTG
>VWZP01007623.1:550211-616111 GCA_013396995.1 Dicaeum eximium | reverse complement strand
TGTGCTGCTCTGTGTCCCCTCCTGCCCGGGCAGTGTCCCCTCCTGCCCCAGACAGGGGCTGTGCTGCTCTGTGTCCCCTCCTGCCCCGGGCAGTGTCCCCTCCTGCCCCGGGCAGTGCCTGTGCTGCTCAGGGCCGATGTCCCGGACAGGAGAGCTCCCGGTGCATCCCGGTGGCAGCGAGGGATCACCGCGGCCCTGGGGGAGGCGACTGTCCCCTCCTGAGCGCCACTTCTGAGGCCACACCGAGCGCTGTTTCCAGCTGGGACTCCTCAGCACACGGTGATGTTTCCAATTTGAGATCCAGCAGCGCTTGGTCCCTCGCGGCTCTGGAGCATGTGATGCACAAGGTTACTATAAACTTAGAAACTTCTTCAGCTGCCCTTCTTCACCTTTTTTCTTATTTACAGGCTTTGTATTTTCAAATGGCATCGGTTGTCCTGACTGAGATCTCTGCTAGTCAGAATTAACAATGTATTTCTGGTGAGAATTATCAATTCCCTTGTGACCTTCGCTCCCAGTTCAGAGTGACACAAGATAGCGAAGACTTTTGATACCCACGTGCTTCTTGGCAGGTTTTTCATTTGGTGTTTCGTTCTTTGCCCGTGTTTCTGGGCCAGCTTTCATGCCATGCCCCTGCTGTCAGCCATTCATGTTCATAAGAGCCTAGTCCTAACCCTCTTAAAAAATAAAACCCAGCTGAGGTCAAGCCTGGCAGTACAGCTTTGATGCTTGCTGCTGTAGCAGAGAATTCAAAGTTTAGTCCCCCACAGTTCTCTCCCCTCAGAGCAGTCTCTTCATTTATTCATCCATTATTAACTGGTGATTTGAGTAACAGATGCGTATGGGGGGGCATCCATAATTTATTACAAGGATGAACAAACCCTGGCCTGTGGACAGTGAGGACAGGCTGAGCTCCCTGTGCTGGTGGGGGAAGGGGTTTCCCTTAAAGGGTTTCATGCACTGGGACCTTTGGGCACCTGGGACTGAGATCAGCTTGGAGGGAAAATTCTGATCCTGATTCTGATCCAGGGGCAGTGCCTGAGAGGGCAGAGCAAACGTAAAGTGGGTGCAGGGTGTCACTAAGAACAGGGAAGCTGCTGCTTGCAGGTTGATTTTTTGCTGCTCAGGCTGGCTAATCAGATAAACTGAGTTCTGTGCTTTCATTTAATCAGTGGCAAATAGCTAAAAGGGGTGACTGTAATTGTAATTTAGCAGTGACAGACAGAGATATGTGCAGAGAATTGACAGCAAGCTCCTGTGCTAAGGCAAACTTCAGCACCTCTGAGCTTTTGTAGGACAGCCCTGGGATGTGACAAGGCCTAGACTTGTTTCTCTTGAACCCTCTTATTTGGTCTACTGGATTTTGGGCCAGGTTTATGTGGTTTTTCTGTCTCCAGTCAGGAAGTACTTGAAAAGCTCATCTTTTAACTGCAAGATTCAGGTCCAGAAAAATTTTATACTCAACATCTTAACTAGAGGTAGCTTGAGCAACTTGAATGAAATCACTTACTTTGGCTCCATGGAGTTTCACCAAATGGGAAATGCTTTGTAGAATAGAATTTTTTTAGATTTGTTTCTCATGTCAGATTAAAAAGAAAAAAGTATTTCACTGGAGATTAAAGTAAACCTAGTTTTTTTCAGTTTTAGAACAAAATGTGCAGATTTTTTTCATTGTTTTAAACCATCTCATCTCATCATCTCATCTCAATTTATATATATCTAATCTATGCTACATACTACCAGGTACATCTAATCTATAATATAAATATAAGTAACTTACACAATATACTATCTCATGTGCTTTTTAAGCCAGTAACTATTTTGATGAACCAAAACATGTTGATTCAAAATACATGAAGTATTTTGGGTACTTTCCTTTGTAGAAATCCTGAAAGAAAACCTTCACATTTCTTTTCACAATTCTCTGCTGCAACACTGCCCACTGATGCTTCCAATACCTGAAAGAAATCTAAGCAAATATAGCTGTCATAAGACATGAACTGTGACTTGTAATAGGAGTAGAATAAATATAACTGCTAAAAGAAGAAAAGGGACTTTTGGAACAAACCCTTCCAGTCCCATATGGTTTAATTCTGCTTGTGCCAGTCTGCATTTGTGTCATGGCTGAGCCTTTGGTTCCTTCACCAGGTGATCCAAAGGAGGACTTTGGCACCCTTAGTGGTTCTTGGAAAGAAACTTGAGTTTTATTTTTGAGTCTCTTCCATTTCTAACTTAAAGCCCATCTGTGAAAGCCCAGTATTCTGGGTTAGGATTTTCCAGCACAGGTCTGTTATAATATTGTGATATTTTTGTGCAGAACAAATGGCAATGGTGGCACTGAAGGAACTGAGGCACAGTCAGTTCTTTCACTGTTGGGTTCTATTAATGAACAGCAAAGATCAAAATGTCACTTTTAGTGGTGTTCTCATGGCAGTGTGTGTGTTAAAGCCACCATGCCTGTACAGTTCAGCTCTGGAGCTGGAGCAGCCCTGGCTCTATCCACACACAAAATGTGCCACAGCAGCTCCCTGCAGCATCTCTGGGGGCTGTTTCCATCCCAGGCTGGAGAAGGACACAACACATCCCCTGAGCAGGGCACTGCCTGCTACCTGAGCACCAAAAATCCAGCTGAGGGCAGAAAATGAGTGAGCAGGGACCTGCAGCCCCCGAGGCTGTGAGAGAGCGCAGCAGGAGTGACCTGGGACAGGGATGAGTCTGTGACTCCAGGGAGCAGCGTGGGGCTGAGATGTCTGGGGATGACTGGAATCACTTTTTACAATAAAATGGACCAGGTGTTTTGTAACAGTCTCTGGCTGACAGCTGGGGGAAGGGGGATGAAAGGGAAGGTAGGTGAGCTGGCTTGCAGGTATGAAACAGAGCTCAGGGGTTTAGCTGCGTAACGCGGTTTAAATTCCACAGCCCTCTGCATCTTGCAGAGAAACCTAATTTTTTTTTTTTAAATCTCCACAGGCTTCTCGGAGACAGAAGATGCTAATTTTAGAAATGTGGCAGCTCATCTTCTTCCCCACCCCCTTCCATTTGCTGCCAGAATGCTTAACAATCCAGTAAACAAGCTGTAGGAAAAAGGGGAATAACCTCAAGAGCTGAGGTTGGTGTTGGCCCCTTGTCCGTGGCATTTTTGGGGAAGGATTTGCCCCCTGCCCATGGGTCTTGAGTTTGAAACAGATTTAAAAATAGAAGAGTAACAGTTGAACTGATGGTGAAAAGAAGTATTTAAAGGTGCAGTAATGGTGGCTGGCAGCCCCTTTGCTGACCTGATTAATTCTGCACCAGTACTCAGGTTAGTCTAAATTAAAGCATTGCATAAGGAGAGTGCTGGGAAGTGAAGGAACAAGCCTGGAAATTTCATGTAAGAGCTCGGATATCTCATTTTTGGTTTCTCTACACACTGAAAACCTTACACAGAAATCTCGTGTATCTGCTACGGGAACTTGTTCTAATTACAAAATACAAAGTACACTACAAAAAAGGTCTGATTTGAGATGCCTTTTTATTGTGCAAAAAGGTGAGTTAGTTCTTCTTAATGAGTACCCAGAGTCCTAATTAGTGCAGATAGTGAAGGATCATTTCCACACTCTATACTGATCTTCTTGTGTTGCTGCATCTTCATCCTCTGCTTCAATCTTGTGTGGGCAAACAAAGTTTGGACAATGTTTATCCAAACCCAAATGTATTAGGGTTGCAACCATCTAATTATGATAATTAGAATGAAAATTGTTTTGTCCTCATTTTGGCAACAGGTGGAGTGATCTGAGTGTGTCAGGTAGAATTTTCATGATGAAACTTTTATATTTAAGAAATTCGGATGCAAAGTACCCCAAAATTCCTTTGGCTTAAAAAGATCCAGCACTTCTCCACTACTATTATGGAAGTCCTTTATTGTACCTGCTCTTGTGGGCACTTGAAGCTGTGTGTGCATAAATATATAAGAAATTGTTTAAAATTAGGCATTAATTGCTGCTTCAGAGCATCTGTATGACTAAAAGTTTTGTGTTGGACCTACACAAGACACACATGTGTGCTCATTCCAGAAAATCTGCTATTTTTAAAGTAGGAAATGTGAGGCAGTGAAGTGTTCATTGCATTTGGAACACGTGGATAATAAATCTGTTTAAATTTAACATGCATCATAATTTCAAACACCCTCGAGTGTCTGGAAAGTTTAACAAAGCATGAATGCCTCATCTACTTTGTGCCTGCACAGAGCAATGCATTTATCTATTCCAATTTATTTGGGACAATGGAGCAGAGTGCAGCACAGCTGTTTTCTGTGGATGCAAGCATTTGTGTCTTCTATTACTAATTAGTAATCAATTCCACCCCACTGTGTGTTTTTCATGGCTCAACTGTCTGAGAACTGTGTCTGTGCTCACAAATCCATGTCACAGTTGTGACTGAATGAATTGCAAGTTTTGATTTTGGGAGAGAATTAGCTCAGGAGATTTTGTCATATGTGTCAGAGTGCTGTCTGCTGAAAAAATGAAATGATTAATTTATTTCCTTGCTCGGTTCCCGCCTTGGGTATCTCACATCTTGTCCCCAGCACACACCAAAGCTGTGATTTACCCTGGAGCAGGTTGTTACCTGTTCATAGGGACAATCCACGTAGTGGAGGCAGCCATGATTCTGTTTGTGGCTGTTCTGTGCCTTTCCCACAGTGCTGACAGTGAATTCTCAGAGGCAGCAGAGCTTTGCAGACAATGGGCTGCAGGGTGGGAATGTCAAAAGCAGTAACAGGAGCAGGGAGCTGTGAGCAGGCTCCCAACACTACTAACAGCACAAATTTGAAATAAAGCAACTGTGCTGGCTTGCTGCTCAAGCAGGAATATTAATGCATTTCTATTTTTAAGGGGAGGAAAAACATTGCATGGAGAAACAAAGGGATCTGAGGTACTTCAACATTAATATTTGTGAGCTGTGTCTCTGTTGCTTGGATGCATCTGGGAGAACCAGACCCACTGGAGTAACTGAGGTTTAGCACCTCACTGGAGGAGTTGACAAAAAGTAGAAAAGACAGGGAAAGCCTTGTGAGGGAGGAACTACAGTCACAGGGAAGGGAGATGATCTCCAGGATCATGCTTCAAACACAACTCCTTCCTAGGACACCTGGAATATCTGCCTGCCCTGAGGTGTCCAGTTCCCAGGGGCAGGTGGGTGTTTGCCTGACAGCTCTGGCTGCACAGAATTCCTGCTTTTGGGAAACAGCTCTGGCTGCACAGAACCCCTGAATTTGGGAAACAGCTCTGGCTGCAGGTGAGGCACAGCCAAGCCATGCACCCACTCTGCAAGGCAGCTTGCACTGGTGCCTGTGGGCTGCTTATAGATTGTCAGATATTTAATGATACCACAATGAGAGCAATTGTGCAGCCAGATATAACAGAGTTCAACTTTTCAGTTATAAACCTTGGAGGGACAAAGAGGAGCAGCAAGCCAAGGGATTTTTACGTTTTCCTTTCAGAGATCTGAAGAGAAGTGGCAGGAATTCCAGCAGCAAGCACATCTGTCTGTCTGCAGCTGTCACTGCAGCACCTGCAGATTTCATCACCTGCACACAGTACAAACTACTACTGAAGTGTTTTTGTCTAAACAAAGAGGTCCGGCCAATGGTCTTTCCCTCATTTTCAGATTGTTAGTCAGAAGTTTGAAAACATGTTGAAAACTTGTTTATAAAACACCACGGGAAATAAAAGTGCTGCAGAGCGGCTCATGGTGTGTGTGAGGCTGGGGCTGTGGACTGCTCTTGTCACTGAGGTGGTTGAGAACTCAGGTCTAGTTCAGTCTGGTTGGTAGCTGAGCTTTACTTCTAAAGGCTTTCTAAGACCCCAAGATCTATTTGAAACTGTTTTTGCCTTCTTTCATTACTGCCTTTTTCTGCTAGACATGAGCATCTTCCCATCTTACGTAACACAGATTTTCTTGGAAGAATGTGTGTTCCCTGAAAACCTCAAACAGCCAAGATGATTTATGGGTCTATAAGAAAACAGGCCACCAAAACACTTCAGTTCTTCCAATCTCCAAATCAGAAAAAAGATCTAAGACTGAAATAATAAAGGTTGTAAATGTTGTTTATTCCGAAACTGTGTGGTGAAAAAATCAGGTTAAACCAGCTTAGTTCCAACAACTTTCTCAGTGTTCTCTTTCTTTCTGGTGTTCAGCAGAAGCTTGGGAGAAGGGGGATGAAAGGGAGAGCCAAAGGAGTGGTTGATATCTGTGAGAGCCAAAGGAAAGGTTGTTATCTCTGTGTTATCATCAGACTGGTGAGCCCCCGGGGGGTGAGCAGAGGGTTTCAGGAGCAGGTACAATTTAGCTGTTAGGTTTAGATTCCTGTCCTGCTGTCAGACACATGTGGCAGGATGTGAGCCTGGACATGTGATGGACATTGTTCCTCTGCCTGAGGAGAAGCAGAAGGCAATGGACAGCACACGGTACCACAGGGTCCGTGTTTTTATTTTATTTTATTACAGAAAGAGTCACAAAACTTATTTATGCAAAGCATCTCCCTGGTGTTTACAGCACATTCAATGCCAGTCATTTTGCCCTCTATTTGTGTTGATAATGCAGAAGTTATTACTTGCAAGCTGTGAGAATTCTGATAGCAGCCTTCAAATCAATTCTTTTAGTTGATCAGAGTGTTGGTGGTTGTTTTTGCTGTTTCTATCCCACAAAGATAATTTCATTTGGAGAAATCTATCTTGTACACTGTGTGCTGGGCCTCTTCACCTTTTCTGTGGAGAAAGTACATGGGAAGGTATCAAGGGCACCCAGGAAGAATTTCAAATTACAAAGATAAAACTATTGCTGCACTAGATTGTGCAATCCCATGGCATCATCTGATGCAGGGCTGGAAATTGATCCTCCTACTGGATGTTGAATTTGTTGTTGACTCAGGATTAAATGTATGGAAGGATTTTACAGTTTTCTAACCTGATAGAGTTTGTCTTGGTTACTGTCTGTAAGCATTTTGCAATAAAACCTTAATTTGAAACTTCCCAACTCTTCATATGTTAAAAGAATGGTGATTTTGTTCTATGTCTTGCCACCTGCTGTTCTCTTCTGTGGTAAAGTACATTGGTAACTATGGGAACAAAAACTTAAGAACAGACACCCACATGTGTTGAAGTTGATTTATAGAAGGTCTTGAAGTGATGCCACGGATTGTGAGAGATGGAACTCTCTGGATGGAGTTTGATGCCTTTCAATGAGGGCTCAGGGTTTGACTTTCAGAAGTTATTTAGAACCTCCCTGGTGCTGTGGATGTTCCATTCTCCACTTAACCATGGTGTACTGTGGTGGTGCTGCATTTCCCAGCTGGCTCATTCAGTCCCCAGCAGTGCTAACACTCCTCCCCTGTGCTGGGCAACAACATCTCTGTTATTTCTGTCAGGAAATAGGTCTTGGGATGTGATAAAATGTGGGAGCTGGAGCCTTGGGATGGAGGATGTACGTGTAGGTGAATGTGTAGTCAAATGACAATGTGGCCTTATGGTGTGTGCTGCTGTGACCTGACAAAGCTGTGCTGTCAGCTGAAGCTGGGCTGGTTTGTGCTGTTCCTCTGCAAGTGCCCTGTGCCTTTCCCAGGCAGCCAGGATGGTGCTGTGCCTGTGGCAGAGGTCTGGGATAGATCAGGATCCTGGATGGACAGGGAGATCCTGGATGGACAGGGAGATCCTGGATGGACAGGGCAGATCTGGATGGACAGGGAGATCCTGGATGGACAGGGAGATCCTGGATGGACAGGGCAGATCCTGGATGGACAGGCAGATCCTGGATGGACAGGGCAGATCCTGGATGGACAGGGCTGATTTTTGTCAGGTCATGGCTCAGCTCCTCTAACCAGGGTCAGCTGCTCAGGAGCATCACTCTGGGCTTCCTCTGCATACCTTGGAAAGTAGGAATTGAGAGAATTCCTGGCCCCTTTTAGTCCCTTCTTAGGACTTTAAATCTTTGTGATGTGACAGCACCACACCACAAGTCACTCTTCTGCTCTGTTTGGTAGAGCTGGGAATGGAGGATGAAGGAATTAGGGCATGCTCTGCTTTGTGTAATATGGAGCTGACAATGGGGAAGGTTTGCTCCATGCCAGCACTGTGCTCTCCAAACTGGAGTGCTGCTGACCTTCCCCAGTCACACAGGAACTTCTGGTGTGAATCAGAGTCCACAAAAGCCAGATAAAAATTCATCATTGATTTCAAGAGTTAGCAGATTGTCTTTGCACAGAGAAATTTCCTGGTTTAGACTAGACATTACTTGGAATAAGAGAATCTTTTAATGTAAAATGCTTTGGTCTTGATGATAGCACAGTCTGTGTTCTTTTATTTCAAAAAATTTGCATGTGTTGTGAAGGCATTCAAATGTTTCTCTGACGTTTGTTCTGTGACCCTGTTCTAACTGCACAGAAAAAAACTCCCAGAGAAACAAAACATTTCATTTTATGCAATTGATATAATACAGTAATTAGGTACTGATCCTGAATCTCTAATGGTCTCAGATGGGAGTATATTTTTCTTCTAAAGAAGGCATGGCCTGGTGGAGCAACAAGCTTTGCTCAATTTGATGAGGTAATTAGTGAATTAGTTGATCATCCTTAGCTCCAACTCTTTAAATTTGCTCTGTCTCTTGATCAGCTTGTGAGGAATAGGTGGTGTTGAATGGAAGTTTGTCTCTAGCAGTGAACTGAGCCTACCCTGCAGTGTGAAAATTCTGCCCTGGGATCCCCCAGAGAAGTTGTCTGACAGGCATTTTCTGGGCCTCAGCACTTGCCCATCTTCTCCCTTCTGATATGAGATGGAGATTTGTTGATAACCTGCACTTGCCTCCAGGAAATGAGAGCAGAAATGAGAGTTACTTTTCGGATAAACCTGGCACGTTCTCTGCAGTGCCCGTGTTAAAGCCCAGTGGCTGCAGGAGGAATTATCCAAATGTGACTTGGTGTAAATCCACGAGGCCCCAGAGGAAATGCAGAAAGTGCTTCTGGATGGGTTGCTCAGGAGATGAGACCTCAGGGGACACAGCTAGTGCTGAAAGCCACTAAGCAAATAGGATAATGTTTTATTGGAAGTAAACCTGAGCTAAATCCTAGAGCCATTCCTTAGATGGCAAGGACCATGAGATTCCTAGCTAAATGAAAACTGTGGGTTGGGTCAGACTTTGCAAAGATCTTGATCTTGCTGCAGTGGTGATACCTGAAATGCAGAGGTGGTGCAGGATGGGGAGGGCAGCACAAAGCAGCTGCAGCAGTGGGAGCTGTGAACGAGAGTCAGCATTGCCAGCCTGAGTGGGCTGGGAGAAAGGGGCTCTGGGGGCATCCCACAGCCCCTCCTGGGCTGGAGTAGGTCAGGATGAGGAGGTGCAAGGCAAGAGGGACACGTCAAACAGCACAAAGAGATTGGCCTCAGCTCTCAGGTGGGGAGAGCACCCAGAGCAGCCATGCCTGATGAACCTGAGCCAGGTCACTGCCTGCAGGGCTCCATGGCAGATGTGCCAGATCCTGCCTACCCTGCCCCTCAGCACCAGATTCCTTTCCTAGAGGGGAGACTAACTTCTTCCAGTCCTTAATCATTCCTGTTTAATTAGATTTCAAGTCCTCAAAGGAGCAAATTGTTTTATCCTGTGTATTTCAGTGGCATGGAGGAGGGGCAGAAACTATTCCTGGTTGGAATTTTCAGGCAGCACCCTCATACCAAGATGCTGAAGTTCTTCTCCAGGATTTAGACAGAACTCAAAGGTCTGTGTCTGTCTTCTCCTGCGTTGTGCTTTGGGACACAGACTACAGTAATGTGCATTGTTTCCTAGCCATATCCCATTAATTATGCATTAATATTTCCTTGCAAGTTAAAAAGGTGGGAAATTTGTAATCCTTGCCAAGAAAAGGAATTAGAAAGAAATCCAAAGAGAACAGCTTGCCTATTTTTTATCAGTAGCTGTAGACTTGCTTTCTAAACTTAAGCAAGTCTGGGAGGATCCCATAACAATGTGTGGGATGCTGAATGGACTCAGGGGAGGCATTAACATAAAAAAGAGGTTGGTTTTTTTCCCTTCTTAAGAGAAGTAGCACCTCACTGACGTTTGCTGCCTACTGCAGTACACCCCAGAGGAATTAAAAGTGAATTATCCTCCGTGCTTCTTTGCTGACATCCACAAGTTTTCCCTTCAGCTCTTTTCCAGAGGAGCAAAGCAAAACACATCCCCACGTCCTGCCTGGGAGCAGGGAGGCAAAGAGTTAAGCCACGGTTATCCCAGGTGGCTGAACACTCGAGTTGCAGGGAAAGGCTGGGAACATTCATTGAGCTCTGTGCTGCTTTGTACCTGCCAGCAGCTCCTGTGCACTCCTGCACGGGGAATCGAGGATGAGCCTGCTCAGAGCACAGGCAGCAGGCATCCCTAGGAGCCCTCTGTGCTGCAGTGAAACAACAGGCAAAGCTCTGCTCCTCATTCCTTAAAAGAGTCTTCTGAAAGATCAGGGATGTGCTTATGGTCTTTGCTGCTTCCTCCGGTGTTTTTACTTGAACCTCTCACTGGAATATGGATGATGCAAGCTCAATTAAATGCCTCAGTCCAGAAAAAGGTAAGGGGGAAATGTTTCTTTTAACCACCTTTCTGAGGGAAATTAGTTTTACTATAAAGTGTAGTTTTACAAAGCTTCCTTGAACACTTATTTTCTCTTATTCAAACTTAACTGCTTTAAACAAATACAGCAGGTTCTTAAGGGAGCTTTTGCTGTACCTTTGCCTCCTACTATCACCAAAGCTTAAATAATAAATGTATCTCTAATGGCTGTTTCCTCCTGCATAAAGTGTGCAGCAAAGGAGTGCACCAGGTATGTTCATGCTCCTTTTCTGCTCGCTGAACTAGCTGCTGTCACCATAAGAAAGGATTTCTATTTTTAACCAGAGACCTTCTGCTACCCACATTAGAAGAGAGAAAAGAGACTCCAGTACTCTTGTGAGTCAGCTGTATTGTTTTAATTTTTTGAAACAGGTGATTTGCTACTCCTTAGATGTAGTTTCTTTACACCCATCCAACAAGAAGAGTGCTCAGAATCAGCTGGGGTTGAAATTCTCCCTGGTGGGATTAAAGCAGGGGTGAAGTCAGGGAAAGTGCCTCGAGCTGGGAAGACTGTGCTGCAGTGTCCTGCATGCTGAACTGGGAGCTCATCCCTCCTCTTCTGATGGCTGCTGAAGGAATCTCTAAACTCAAGACCAATTCTCAAAAGCCCAGTTTTTATTTTTCAAAGCTTTATTTCCTCGTTGATCTACTCAGGAAAAGCCTGGAGAGAGAAACCCTTCCCTGTGGTGTATTTTAATTGACTCCAGTGCCCAGTTGCCTGTCTGTATGCATTCTGTATTTTTATGCCTGTTAGGCTTGTGGTTTTACAGGAGTTATGCAACAAGTAAAGAAGGATGTCTTGGGTTCTGTGTGCTCAAAAAAAGCTGCTCTGGACACTGGTCTCACCCCTTGGTGTCCTTGGGAAGGCAGAGCAGTATCCTTTACTCTCTGTGTTCTCAACTAATCAATGCCATGTTCCTCAATCCCTTCTGAAGGAAGCACTCCTTAAAGTTCTCTCTTCTTTTCTAAAAATCATTTCTAGATGAAAACTTTACCAAAGTGGAAAAAAGGCTTGGCTGTAACTTGGTGTTTGGGTGTCAGAACCAAACCTTGTACCTGTGAGCTCTGGTTTGGCTTTGCTGTGTTTTTATTATCAAAATACCAGAAATAAGCTCCAGCAATGCCATTCACTGAGAAAAGAACAACAGGTAACTCAGACAGGTGTGGCCGGACCTGTGCAGCCACCCATCACTGCAGCAAATGAAGAAGGATGTGGATGTGAGAATTACAGCAAATTGACTTTAAAAGGTCCCATTCTAGAGCAGAACTGTAATTAAAAAAGGAAGACAGTGACCACAGAACATCACATAGGAAAAACTTCTGTTGTACGTAGAAATGGCCATTGTTTTTTCCATAGTTTTATGAACATTTTGGAAATTGTTTTATTTATTGATGAAATTAATATCAAATCCAAGAATACTTCTAGGCTGTGACAGATTTAATGAATCTGAGAAGTATGCAAACAATTCAGGTTAATAATGAGAGAGGTAAATAATGAGAGAGTTTCCATGTGCATCACAACAACAGACAAATGTTAACCAATATTTCCTTGGAGATTTGTTAAGAACGAAGCAGAGATGATGAGATGCATTTAGGCATTGTCAATATTTATTTAAAAAGCAAAAAAGCAGATTTTAGTACTTGGCATAAGAATTTATTTACCTGTGCCATATTGCTGGCATAGAGGCTGGAGATTTGGGAGCATGGAAGCTTTAACTGAACAATGTCCTAAATAGGAAGGAACTATTTCCTATATGCAAGAACTTCTTTTGTTCCAAGGAAAGAAGGTGTTTTTCTTAAATCTTTAGAACCTGTAAATCCTCAAGTTTTGGACTGAGTTGGCTGAAGTGGTACATTTATCATAGAATCATTTATCATTTATCATAGAATCATGGAGTGGTTTGGGTTGGAAGGGACCTAAGGTGTTGTCTTGTTTCTTCCCCCTGCCATGGCAGGGACAACTCCCACTGTCCCAGGCTGCTCCAAGCCCTGTCCAGCCCGGCCTTGGGCACTTCCAGGGATCCAGGGGCTGCTCTGGGTACCTGTGCCAGGGCCTGCCCACCCTTCCAGGGAACAATTCCCTCCCAGTGTCCCATCTCACCCTGCCCACTGGCAGTGGAGAGCATTAACATACTTTTAATGATTGCATTTTCTAACAGATGTGTTTCAGGACTGAAAACCAGGATAGTTTGGTTTTGAAAATGTCATGAGGGACAACCTGAGTATTCCTGATCCAGTTATTGTCCTCTGAAACCTGATGTACCAGTGTGCATTTGTACCTTAAAGTCCTCAGGGAAGGTGTGATGGAGCAGGAATTGTGTCACCCAAAGTCCTTTTGGCTTCTTCCTGCTAGGTTCAGCTTCCAACTTTTGAAAACAGGAATGAGAGAGAGGGGCTCTCACCTGAGGAGCTCCCTGCAGATCATCCAGGTAGCAGTTACTCAGGTTTATTCCTTGCTTGCAGTAGGAAACTGCTGAGGCTGAGACTGAACCCGTGCTTGTGGTTAAGCCAGCTGGCTGTTCCTGCCAGAGGGTGTCCTTCCAAGCCAGGGAGTGCAAACACCTGGAAAACAAATGGGATAACTGAGAATTTCTGAGATTTACAGCAGGGCTTCCATGGGCAGGGGTTCCATGGGGGCAGGGGGTTGCATGAAGGTTCTTTTTAAAGGGTTCCACCTTCTTGCTGTCATCTGTAGCATTAAAAAGAAATGGGATTCCCCTCCCACTTAGATGTAAAACCAGTCATGATGCAACTGAAGCCAGGAATTCCCAAGTGTATGGAAGCCTCCAGAAGCCTTCATCTGATGGTCTATTCAAACATTCATAGTGAGAGGCACCAACATCCAGGCTCTCAAGGCTTTGGTGTTCCAGTCACTTGCCACTCTCCTTTTTAAAGGAGTTCTGGCTGACTAGAGGCTGAGGAGTCATTGATGATGATCCAAAATATTCCTTGCTCCCAGTAATTCTGAAATGTTCACCTACTACCACTAAAGAAACAACTGATACTGTCAGTGTCAGGGAAAATCCTTCAAAAACGTGGCAGCTGGCAAACATCTTCCAGTGGAACAGCTCATGAGATGTGGCTGCAGAATTTCAGCCTCCAGACTGCTACAGACTCCCAGGAGCAGCATTTGCACAATCTCTCTCACTGGGGAAGATCCATACTCAGGTGTTCTCTGGTTCTCCAGCATCATCACTCCTGATTTTGCCTTTTACTGAAGATGTTGTTTCTGCTGGTCTAACCCTCAATTAGGATGGTTTCCAGATGCCTCATCTTCAACTTGATTAAAAAAAAATAGGGAAACATTGCAAAGAAAATGTCAAGTTAATGCTAAGTGGACAACTTCAAATTAACTGGTAGCATCCGTGCAGATTGCTGTGATTCACATCCCTTCTGTCCCTGACAATCATTTGTGTGGGGAATGTGAATTGAGTCCAGCTAAATGGGAAAGCTTTCCCACTTCAGGGAGTTACAGAGGAAGAATCAATATTGGCCTCTGCAGGATAATCAATATTGGCCTCTGCAGGTCTAAAGACATTATGTGGCAGAGAGCAACTAAATTTTCTGGCGTGATGTGATCTGACATGGAGTGAGCGTGGACCTGCCAGTACTGAACAAAGTCCAGAACTGCTGGTAAATGTGGATCTCTGTAAAATATTTTCCTGAAGGCCCATTTTTCCAGTTCAGCCAGCGAGCTGACACTTTCATCAGCCTTCAAATGCCTGCTTATCTTCTGGCTCTAAGCCCTGGGGAGAAATGAATCTGTCAGGATGCTTTGTTTCAAACTGAGGTGGATATCGGAGGCCGTAGCAAAAGATAGAAACACATTTCCTGTAAGAGCCCAGGAGCAATTACTTTCCATCCTGTACATTTACCTGAGCCCTGCTGAATCCAGGACAAATGAAATTGGGCAATCAGCTGTGAGACTGCAGCCCCTGGCCTTGCTATGGGCTCCAGCTCAGCACCCTGCCCTCTCTGTGCTGCTTTCTGCTGGTACCCTGCCCCTCAGGGGTTACAGCAGCTGGTTCCTGCTGCCAGGAAACCACAATTATGGTCATCTTTCCAGCTTCCAGAAAGGCCTGCCATTGGTTTGTGAGAGTCACAGATGCTGGGTTCTGTTGAGTGATAAGTTTTTGAAAAGTTCAGGAAAATTTAAAGAACAGCCTCATAAGGCTGTCTCTCAGATGTCACAGAAGCTGAGAAAAGCACTGAATGAAGACAGAGGCTGAGTTATTCCTAGAGCCATTGCAGCTTCTTTTTTTCCCATCTTTCATGAAACTGGTCTATATTTCAAGAAATAGGGAGTCTGTCACATATTCCAAAATGTACATGGCACAAAAGGAAGGTCTAGAAGACTTCTAAATTTATACAGATAGGATACATCAAAATTCACCCCAAATACAGAAGTAAAATTTGTGAGTTAAAATCACTTTGTGGTGATGCATTTCAGTATCAGGTGTCTTTTCTGAACATCTTTCAACTCATCTTGCATTCCTGGTGCCTGTTTGGCCTTGGATTCTTGAATTCTTAGAGGGGTTTTCCTAGAAGGAGCAATCATATTGATGGATTGCTTTCGTCCCAACCTGCCTTAATCCCCTCTCTGTGTTCATGGCCCATGGCCCTGAACAGATGGTCAAGCACTGAAAGGCCTTTAAATGTAAAGGGTTTATGATCTTACTTCAATTAAGTGTGTAGGGACATTTTCTTACACAAGTTGGTGGCTGGAGACAAGGTGACCTTAGAAGCACCATTTATAGCCTTAAAATCTTCACTTTATGATGACATTTTTCTCCAACTGACAAGATTTGTTTATAACAGCTTTGCAAGGAAAAGACTTTCAACAGCTCCAATCACAAAGCCTGTTCTCACTTAATTAAAATAATTGCATCATTTTTTTTTCCAGATGAGCCCAAGAGAACTAAACATCATGGCAGGAGGCAGGGTAATTGTCATTAAATTAGTGCTGTTGTTGCTAATGGGTCCGTTCCACAAACACTCCTTCAAGTGAATGAAGTAATTGAAGGCATTTCACAACTGCTTCATTTTAATAATGGGGCTTTCCAAAGAGTTTTGGGGAGCCCTGGGAATGCTCATGGTTGTGGTTGCCCAGAGCAGTTGTCCCAGGGCATGGCTCCTGTGAATTCCAGCATGGAAAGGAGCACCAGGAAAATGTGATCCAGCCTGTCCCAGTGGAACCAGTGCCTTGCCAGTGGATGGATGTGAAGGCAGGTGCATTTCAGACAAGCTGAAAAACCTGCTGAATATGCTCTGAGCCAGTGCACAAATGTTACACTTGGAGGCCACGGAATAACCTGAATTCCACTGGATCTGGGCAAGATGTGTGGAGTTAATCCCCAGGGGGATTACTGTGCTTAGAGGTGCTGTCCAGATGGTCAGGCCTGGGACCATGGCAGAGCCTGGCAGGGTGGAGCTGGGCTGGAATTAGGGAAAATGCAGCTTATGCACAGTTGGGATAAGGTTGTGGCCCAGCAGGTGCTCTGGTATTTCTGAGCCAAAACCATCTGAAAGCAACTGATTTGATAAATTCTTAATAGAACTAATACAGAAGTTCTTAGTTGACAGACAGAAATAGAAAATGTAACAGTGGATGTCTTTTCTCCATCAGCATCTGCTCCCCAGATCCCTCTTTTGGGAAAAACGTGGGCAGCTGTTGCATACAGACACAGCTGTGAGAAAACAGAGTGCACTGGAAACAAAGGCAAGTTACTCCAGCAGAGAGAAGAGAGCCTGCAGCTGAGCTGGCTGGTCTGGCTGCCCAGCTCATGCTGCTTTAGACCTCTTGGAAGCAGCATTTCTGAGGGAAAGGGAAGAAACACAAATCCCATGTTTAGAAGTAGTGAATGAGCACCATCCACCTTTGGTTCATCAAGTCCAGTCATCTCCTGCTGCTTGTGTTTGTGCCCATGTGTGTGGGGTTTTGAACCTTTACCATAACTGAGAGTATTCCTGATTTGTGTTTAGTGATGTGCACTTCAGTGAGATGTATTTGCTTTTGGTATTTCAGAAACATCTTTGCATTTAGTGCTTCAGAAGGTGCTAACAGGCTGACTAACTCCTATGATCTTGAGCTGGGGCAGCTAAGATGGGCCTGTAAATGGAGTTTCTGCAGTTTTTACAGGGCTTTTTGACTGGGGTTTAGGGGTGAAAGTGGAGTGGGGAGGGTAAAAGTGAGAGAGAAAGGTGTGCCAGAAGGCACTGATATCTTCTGTTTCCTCTTTGTATTCCATTACTCTCTTGTTGGTTGGCAATAAGTTTCTTGTGATTCTACAGCCATTAGGAGCAAGATTGGGAAGTGGGAAATGGGAATAGCTGTATCAAAATTCTTCTGTGTATCTGTAATAGCTGCCCATGAGTGGCTCAGTGTTTCAGAATCAGCCTCTTGTGGCAAGGTCAGTTTATTAATCTGGTGAACTGGGTCTGTAGTGTGTCCATGCAAAGGTAAAGGGAGTGCATGGCTGGGAAGTCACAGGTCTAATCCTGCTGGATTTGCAGGTCAAACACACTGCCAGCTCTGTAACATTAATGTCTTTGGCAGTCAGGATATTGAAATTTCTAGCTTTGGTTTTTCTACTTTGAGGGCTGCAGCTGTTTCCCTCTGTATTACATAACTGTTCACACTTTTTCCATCCCTCAGCAGTCAAGTGAATCCCTCCATCCTGAAGGGTTGCATTAATGATAAACCCATTTGTCTCAGGAGCATCTCCATCCTGTTCCCTTTTCTCCATCTTCCAAACCATATGTGTGTTGTGCTCCTGTGTCTTCCTCAAGATGTTCTTCCTGTGGGATGGAGTCTGGCTCCTCTGGCACTCTCAAAGTGAATTTCTTCCTCTGCAAGACTTTGACATTCCAGCAATTGTTCCAGTGTTCTGAGTTCCATTTTTAGCTGAGCCACAGGCCAGCCTGGGGACTCAGGCATTGGTTTTAAAATCTATTTCGTGGCATGAAGAGCCTTTGTTACACTCAGACAATAACAAGTTCCTGAAGTGCTGTGGAAAGAAGTCTTTAATCTCCGTGTTGAGTCAGGTGAGCAAGATTTCTCTGAGGATGTTAAGAGAGGCAAGAATAGAAACCCATTTCAGCAGGCTTAGATCCTAAGTCCTCAGCTCAGTGTGCTTAAGAGTTGGGAGAGGGATTGTGTCCAGTTTAACCCTTTGTTATTCCCTGTTGCTTTTCCATGCTGTTATCCAGCATAATAAATGGAGGAGCCTTCTGAAAGATTTTATTTTTCTCTGTTTCCATGAGGGTTTTCTTAGGAGGCCTGAAGGGGTGTATGGACAGTCAACTGAAATAATTTAAATTAACTTTCTCTGTGTGCTCTTAGGATTAAAAATTTAACTTTAACTTGAATATTGTAATAGTTCTTTTCCAGTCCTATATATCATTGGCATTTCCCTCTACTCAAATAAAACCAAATTCACATTTGAAGCCCTGCTTCTGCAGAATTCTAATTCTGAACCATGAAACCAACATCTTGAGCAATGCTGCAATGGGAGTTACATTTCACTCTTCCCTTCTCTTCCCCTTTTCCCCAGGCTGGTAACACATAAATGGTGAATGCAGACTCCAGGATGTCCTGGCAGAATTGATATTTGAATTTTGAAGGGAGTACCTTCAGCATTCTGTGCCAGCCACTGACTTTGTTGCATCTACAGCCTGGAAAACTGCAAGGAAAGCTGATTAGCACTGCAAGAGGCGAAAAAGGAGCCAAACAGCTGCAATACCTTTGGTTTATGGAGAAATTTGCCTTAACTTTCCTTGTAATTGAGAGCCTCAAAGTTTGGTTCTCTCTCCTTCCCTGCGAGGTACAGCAGTGACATTCTCACCATTTGAGGTGGTATTCTAAAGCATGGACATTACACAAAGATGTTTATGGGTTTATTTGGGGAATTCAGAGAAGCAGGTGATAGAGAAGGAAACTCACAGGTCCCAGCTCTCATCCTGGCCCAGGCTTCACGTGAAGGAAGGATTGGGATCTTTAGGACAAAGTTTCCTTTGTTCTTCCCTTCAGGGCAGAGTTTTCTGTGGGGTGCACGTATCCTCCTGAGCACTTTACAGGAGAAGTTGCTCTTTCTCTGATGACAGTGTGCAGTCATCTCACTAAATTGCTCTTGAAAGATGCCTCAGGAGGGTGGAAGGCTGTGGTTGAAATGTTTGAATAAATAGTGGCAAGAGTGTACATGGCATCACTGCTTCCCGTGGTGCAGACCCAGCTTGGTTCTAGTTTGGAATTAATCTGTGGTTAAACTCTGAGTCAAGCCCAGTATAAGAACTCTGGGCATAGGTGGTGAAATAAACAACTTGTAATTGAGAGTGAATCATCTCCAGAATTAACTACTCCAAAGCTTTTTTCAAACTGTGAAAGGAAGAGTAGGAAGCACTTAATGAATGTGTTTTTAAATGGGCAATTTGTGTTTGGCTCATCAGGGTAGAAGCACATGAGGCTCCTTGTACAGATCACAGATGGCACGAGAGATTGTCTATTGTGCTTAAAACTTAATGTAGCTTAAGTGGTTGTGATAAGCTAAGTGACAGATTTCTGTATTTTGGAGTTCAATGGGTGCATTTCAAGTGGAATGAGGTAGAGACTTAGTGCTTTTTAAAAATTAATCCTCACCTGCTTTTATCTGTCAGTCTTGGAGCCCCCTCAGCGCTCCTGGTTCTGTTACAGCAGTTGTGGGCACGGGAGCTGCCTGGCTGTGCCCTAAGCAAGATCTTGTGTGGCTGTGTCAGCTTGCAAAGACATCCCTAAATAGAGGGGGAGATGGAGAGATACTGGGGAAGGAGGAGGAGGAGGAGGAGAAGATGAAGAAGAGAAGCAGAAGGAGGAGGAGAAGAACACACTTGTTTGAAACCATTTTTTTTTTCAGCTGTAACGTGTCACCTAAATCCCTTGACTGGATAGGGCAGCAGCACAGCTTTAGGATTAGTGCCTATGATGGATTTAGGATTTGAAGCAAACATGTGTTGCTGAGCTTCCAACGTATCTCGTTTTTGCTGCCAGGAGAGAAATATTCTTTCTTTTATCAGAAATGTCCATTAAAATAGTGAGGAGAACCTTCAGGGAAGAGAAGAAGACTGGCACAATGATATTTTGAAGAGCTGTATGAGACGAAAATGTGATTATTCTTTTTTTTTCCAGCCCTGGAAAGAGACTGAAGAGCTTATGCACCAGGGCAGATCCACAGTGAAAGGCAAGGGTGGCTCAGGAGGGCAGAGAGGGGAATGGATTGTGCTCTGAACTGTGCATTATTTACTGCAGGGGATGTTGTTGGGTGGTTTTGAAGAGCAGGTAGAGCCCCAGAAGGAGTGGGACCTGCAAATCTGTTTGTAAGCAAAGAAAGGAAAGGGTTTTCTCCTGGTGGGAATCGCTGTCAGGAGGAGGAAGCGGTGGAGGAGCCAACAACTACAAATTGCTGTAATGTCTTGATGATGCCGAGCAGTTGGGAAAGTACCAAAGGAAAAAGAGAACCAGCAGGAGGAAAAGAATATCATCAGGAGGCCTTGCTGTCCAGAAATGGTCTCATCCACATGCCAAATTCCCTCATGGTCCATCATGTGTCTTCTTTAAAATCTTGAACTGAAGCCCACCCAATCCTCCAAAGCAGTCACAGGTACATCACAATAAAAAGGATTTTATTGGGATTTTAATGTTCTAAAATCTGGACTGTGAAATTAGCTGAGAAACTGTTCTGAAACAACCTGAAAAACACCGCTGGATTTTGGAAATCAATGGCTATTTTCTATTTTTCTGATAATATTTTTATTCTGCCACATGGAGAATGTGCATTACAGAATTTTGATACCTCCTAAGGCCATCAGTGCTTGTTTCCAGTCCAGCTCAGATATGGATATCTCAAAATCTCCCTTGCTTCAAAATAAGTTCTCAGTGGCCCGTCTGGCTGAAGACTTTTTCTGGGTTGGTGGCAGCATCGTCGCTTCTCCGAGATGGAAAATCGGCCACTTTGGTAAGATGCTGAATCCCTGCACTGAATGAAATGGTGACATCTTTAAATCTTTCCTGCTGAGACCTCAGTTAGTGGCACCTTTGTGTAGCAGAAAAGAAGGAAGGACGAGGCAGCCCTGGCCTGAGGTTGCGTTGCTTGGTTGGTAGTGCAGCTCTTTTTGTCTTCAGCAAGCCCTCACTTATAATTTCATGATTGATTTATGTTCTTCAGGACAAGCTAGAGCAAAGTTGTACATTTTGACATTTGCTGACCCTTTTAAATATTCTGTTGCATTGACTCTGTCTCCTTCTCCTTCCCCACAGCAAGACAGGTTTGCTATCAGCCAGTATTGTACACTGCTTAACTCTTTGCTTTTATTTGTAGTTTAGTTTTAAAAATGAGCATTTGGAAGTGTCTCTGCTGTCTTCATCCACACCAGGTCACTGGACTGTTTAGAGGCTTTTTCTGAATACAGAGACACAAAACTCTCAAGCTTCACTGGCTCTGTGAGAAGGATCCCCTTTGGGTGCTCACAGCAGCCTTTCATTTAAATAGCTAATAAACCCAGCAAACCTAATTAGAGATGGCCAGAGAAAACAGATGTTCTAGTAAAGGCACTTTAACAACAATCTTCTCCAGCCATTTGTGCATGTCCAGGGAGGAAATCTGCAGCCTTGACCAGAACCACCCTTGGAGCACTTTTTTGTTCTATCTGTCAGCTTCATCGATCAAGGATTTTATTTTTAGCAAGAAAGTTGGACACATAGATAGCTTAGCAAGTACTGGGAAATTTTGGAGAGGAGAAACACCATCCTACTCTGCTTCTGCATTTCCCTGGATGCAGGTGGCTGATGGAGGGATGGAGAGCTGACAGCCTGACCTGGAATCAAGCCTCTAATTTCCACAGGATTGAGAAAATCTCTTCTCCCATTAACACCTCATTTATTAGGGGTTGTGTGCTTTAAGGATGGGTTCAGTCTTCCATCAGCTCTTGTACACAGTAAACACTGTCCCAACCATTGCTGGCAGAATTATAGAGAAATTCTAGAATTATAGAGAATTAATTCCAGAATTATAGAGAAATGTTCTTTTCCAAAGACACTTCCAGATTTTTTTGGCCAATGAGCAGAACAAGTAGAGAGTCCTGGACTTGAGTGAGCCTTGAGCCACTGAGAGCCAGCAAGGGGAGAAAGCTGTGCTAGGAATAAAAGTGGGTTTAAAAGGTGAGAGGGACCTGTTCATTAGGCTGGAGGGATGCAAAATGAAACAAATGAAGATTAATTGAGCTTGGATGTGATCTGGTTTTTAACTGGATCCAGTGTAGTGATGTGAGTGAGCCTGGTGTACCTGGGCCAGGAACACCACAGACAGTTCATAGGCAGGATTGGCAAAATATCTTCTGGACTGTCCAGCTGGACAGAATTCCCAGCACACTCTGCTGGGTATATTATGTATTTGGATATATTACATATTTTATATCATGATATTGATGTATTGATTTTCAAAAAGGTTTTGTGCCCCCTGCCTAGAAAGAAAGTGATATTCCTGGCAGGAATAGTTGGAGCCAGTCAGCTCTTTGGTTTATGTATTGATGAGCCACTTATAGCTGTGAAACCATTTCCAGTGAGACTTTAAAAAAAAAATGGGGCAGTCATTATGTCTTCAATGGATTGGCAGTGCTGGATGTGTGACAAGTGTGGGAGTCCTCTGCTTGTGTGTGGGAAAGCTGTTTTGGTTTGGTGATATTTTAGGAGGATATTTTCTTGCCCTTCTGGTGCACGTGTGCTGGGGGGTTTCTCTGGGCTCACAAACATCTCCTGGAGGCCCTGGGCAGAAATAAGCTGCTGCAAGCTGTTTTCCCCTCCTGATGTTGTTTAGGAGGGTGGTTGCTGTCAGGCACACAATCAGGTTCATCCCTCCAGGGTCTGTTCATGGGGCAGAGCTCAGCAGAGGGGTTTGGTGCTCCCTGCTCACTGTCCCCAGCCTGGCTGGGCTGTGACACAACCTGGGGCTGCCTTGAGCCCAGGGACGTGAATTTTTGACAGAGTTGGTCCATGTACAAAAATACTCAATGACTCAATCTCCTGACTTCTTTTCATCCCCACATGCTAAAATACTCCCACTCCTTCACACATTTATATCAAACTCAGAGACTCCTAAAAGACAATAATGCTACTGAACCATAAATAATTAATTTGCAGACACTGGAACATCTTTCTAACAATAGGCATGATATTATTCTCCTTTCCCCCCCCTTGTTTCAGGACAAATTGTAGGCTTTATGGTTTGTTTAATTTTGCTATTTGTTGTTACTTTAACACTTTGTATAGTAAATATAAATGTCATTAAGAAGCATGAAAAATCACTGTGAGTCTTTTTGCTGCATCAATCCGGTGTGGAACTGGGTGTTCCACGTTTCTGTTCCCTGTTCTGCTCTGCCAGTGCTCTGTGCTTCAGTGCAGAGATCCATCTTCTCTCCACTATTTTTTTGTTCAGATGCAAATTGAGGCAACTCATTAGATCAGAAGAGAGCTGAACATAAGCTGAATTCTGAAAAAAAAAAAAAGGAACTAATGAAGTGCGAAACAGAAAAGCTGTAACACAGCCTTAATTGAAGATAGTTAACAGCCATTTCTTCAAGAACCTGATTCATTGCAAGACTGGGGGGATTTTTATTTGAAGTATAGAAATGAATCCTTAAAGAAGGAATGTGAACAATGGCAAGGAGAAGCAGTTCTACTTCTCAGCAGTGTGCCCTTTTCACTTACATGCTGTGAAAGACTTCAGAAAAAAAATGTATCATTTTCTGTTTGATATAAGTACCACGAGGATTTTTTTAATGTTTTTTTTTCCTTCCAGTCTCTGTAGTGCTCTAAACTTCCAGTCCCACAAGGGAGGGTGCAGGCATCACCCAAGCTCAGCCCAGATGAGCTGGAACTGCAGCAGCTGTGAGGTGCCAGGGTGGCTTTGGGTGAGAAATCCTGCAACAAAATAAACAGCAGCATGGAAAAGGCAATCCAAGATGCTTATTAAAATTTTAACAGCAGGGAACATATTACTACTTCATGCAAAAGCAAAGTAAATGTGTATTGCAGAAAGTGTTGGTTTATTTTGGTGCTTTTTCATTACGTCCTGCTTTGTAACAGGTGTGATCTTTGATACTTTTCCCATTTCTACTTTTCTCATTTCTTCCAATAAGATTATTTACTGCTATAATTCCCAAAGAGGAAGTTGGAAATTTAATGTGATTTGAAGTGTGTGTGATTAGTGTTCAGAGAAGTTCTTTTATTAGCAATTTTGACAGAATATTTATTTTTTTTCAAAACCCCTATAAGCCTTGTGAAATGAAAATAAGTTCAAGCTTCCCATAATTATTATCTCAGTAAATCTGAGAAATATTTATCTTCTTCTGAATTGGAATGAAAGCAGATATTGAAAAGATTGAGTGTCTGGGAGAGGGTTGGGCTGTGTTTGGATCTGATGTTGCAGTAGATTCCAGGGATGTTTCTGGCACAGCCCTTGCCTTTATGGCTGATACCTGCTGAATATTGATTTTCTCTAAGGGCATCTGTGCCTGAAGCCAAGGGTCCAGATTTAAGAAGTAAAATGTTACATGAGGGATTATCTTGCTCTCAATTCCACACCTTCTCTCCATGAATATTTTATTAACATGGACAATGAACTCTACAGAATTGTGCCTTTAAATTAAAATTTTCTTGTACCATAGAGGTCTGCTTTCAAATGAATGTATTTGGCTGAACCTTTTCCAGAGTGAATTAATTGACTCTTTCTGAACATCAGCTCAAAAGCACAGGGACATCAAAGCTTTTCCCCAGTTCTTTTTACTCACCTTGCTTTTGCTTTTCCTTTTGCCTGGGAGGTGGACTTGAATCACCCCAAAGAGTTGTGTTGGTGTTGATGCATTTTGGAACACGTGGAATCAGTGTTTTCATTTGGACACATTGTTTTAATCTTGATGGCAGAAGATTGATAAAAGACACCTGACCACAGAATCCCCTTTCATTTATTTCTAAGCTAGAATGTGTATTGCATGTAATTAATTAATTTTCATTCTTCAATCCAGAATCTCAATGGCAATTTTCATTTCTCATCTCTAGGGCTGAAAAAAAAAAGATGTTGAACACAGTAATAGTTTTAATTTTACTTAAACAGATCAGGCAGGAAGTCAGAGGAAAATCAGGTCACAGGCTCTGCTCTATCATCAGGGGAAATAAATGGGAGACTTGGCAGAAAATGTGAGTCTGCATTTATTGCTGGGACGGAGCCAGCTGCTCACAGTTGGGTTGGAGCTGTTGAGCTTGGTCCTTGCAGCAGCTGGATTTGAGAAGAAAGCCCCAGCCTGGCTCCCAGGGGCTCCAGGGCCAGAGCCCTGCTTTGGCAGCAGCTCCCCAGGAAGGGCAGGGTCCTGCAGGGGCAGAGCAGACCCTTGGAGGGAGCTTCTCCCAACACTCACCGTGGCTTTTGAGGGCACTGCCTGCTCTGTCTGGGATGCTGCCAAACCCAGGAATGGAACAGGTTCTGAGGCCCAGAGAGCAACACAGGTGAGAGGCCTCCTGCTAGAGAAATGTGGGTTTGGGGGATTTAAAAGATGAAAAATTTGTGAGGTTCTTGCTAGGCAAATCTAGGGGATCAGTGACTTAATCCATGGAAGCAGTGGGACCTTGCTGGCCAAGGATTCCAGTTTCCAGCTGAAATTTCGTCCTGTGTCCAGCACAAGGTTTAGATGTTGTAGGAGCTCAGATTTGAGATGGCCTTGAGAAAGGTACACACCTTGTGCTGGTTCCAACATATCATTGCATATAAATTAATATGGGAATGAAAACTTTCACATTTACAGGTAAGTCCACAGTCACCAAGAACCTTTATCCCTTTTTTATCTTACCACCTGACCTCCTCTACCAGACACTGCAGGAAGCCTTGTCCTTTGACTTGAACTGTTCCTTGGGCACCTGCCATGTGTTTTCTCCCTTCCAAAGGGAGCAAGGTCTGACTCACTGCTCTCTCCTCTCTCCTCTCCTCAGTGGAAAGATGCATGAGCTCCATGCAGGCGGGCACCCAGATGATCAAACTCCGTGGTGGCTCCAAGGGGCTCGTCCGCTTCTACTACTTGGATGACCACAGGTCGTGCATCCGCTGGAGACCCTCGCGGAAGAATGAGAAAGCCAAAAGTGAGTGCCAGCCACAGAACCTCCCCTCTGACCCCTCCTGGAGCTTTGTTCTCTCATAAACAAAGGAGAATGGAGGGTCTGGCTCGATGAGAGGTCTTCTACATGACTTTAAAGGGCAGTAAATGGTTTTATGATGGGTGATTTATGAAGCTGAAGTTGCTGTGTTTGGCTGTGCAGGTTGCAGGGGTATAGGGTTGTTGGAACCCTGGATGCTGAGAATTTTAAACTTTCTGTGTTGAAAGGCACAGACCCTCAAGAGAATACTGCATTTGACCTGAGGCTGTGGAGAAAACTTCCAAAATTTAATGATAGCACTGGGATTTTGGGTGTGGAGTTTGAATAGAAGTGTGTGATATCACAGGGTGGAAAACTCAGGGTTTAAGGTTTTAGAATAATAATTTATATAAAGGAAGATGGAGGTTTTAGGGCAGTGGCTGGTTGTTCTTCTCCACATTCTTCCTCATGGGTATGGGTGGTGTTGTGTAATTGGATAGAAAAGTCCACATTGTGGGC
Organism: Dicaeum eximium; assembly: GCA_013396995.1. Lineage (NCBI taxonomy): Eukaryota > Metazoa > Chordata > Aves > Passeriformes > Dicaeidae > Dicaeum > Dicaeum eximium. The sequence continues at coordinate 589,818 of VWZP01007623.1, read as the reverse complement.
CACAGGTGATTAGTTATTGGTCTAAAAGTAAAAATAATTTAGGTGTTATTTCTTAATTGGATAATGTTTCTTTAAAAGACCTTGAAGAGAGAGATACGAGGCCTTTTTTGTAGCTTGTTAGTGGAATGCTGTAGAACTCAGGCTTTGTAAGACTGTAATATAGAAAAGAAATAACAAACATTTCAGACTGAACGCGAGATACCCTCTGTGCATTCATCCCGGCCCTGACAAGGAAGAAAAGAAGATAAAGGAAGATAAAAACACAATATGGGGGGTTGGAAGAAAATAAGATAAAGGAAGATAAAAACGCAATATGGGGTGTTGTAAATGAGTTGGAGGCACCCCCTGTGTGAACGGGGGCCTCGCAGTGTGAGGTTTGGGCTGCCCCTCTGTGGGATTTCTGTGGGGTTTCTGTGGGATGCTCACAGCCATCCTGTCCCCGCAGTTTCCATCGACGCCATGCAGGAGGTGTGTGAGGGGAAGCAGTCGGAGATCTTCCAGCGCTACGCCGACGGCAGCTTCGACCCCAACTGCTGCTTCAGCATCTACCACGGGGAGCACATGGAGTCCCTGGACCTGGTGTCCTCCAGCGCCGAGGAGGCGCGCACCTGGATCACAGGGCTCAAGTACCTGATGGCGGGCATCAGCGACGAGGACAGCCTCTCCAAACGCCAAAGGACCAGAGACCAATATCCTTCCTGTGCTGCTGGGGGCTTTCCCAGCACTGCAGAGCTGTGGAGAACTCAGGATTCCTTGCTTTGCTGCAAGGCTCAGAGCTCCAGAGCAGTTCCCATTGCAGAGCTGTGGAGAAGCTCAGGATTCCTTGCTTTGCTGCAAGGCTCAGAGCTCCAGAGCAGTTCCCATTGCAGAGCTGTGGAGAAGCTCAGGATTCCTTGCTTTGCTGCAAGGCTCAGAGCTTCAGAGCAGTTCCCACTGTATTCCCTGTTTCCAGAGTTCCTGAAGAGGATTGTTCTGGACAAGGTGTGGAGATGAGTGACTGCAGTGGACTGAAAAGCACACAGGTATGTTCTTCAGTCTCACTCCCAGTGTAAAACCATCCATTTAATTTGGCAATGTAACACTGAGATTTGCTCAGAAGTTTTTCTTCTGTGCTGTCAAATAGGCACAGAGCACGTGTGGCATGTTGAGCACAGCAAGTCTAGAAGCTGTTACTGAGCTAACATGAGCAGGGTTGGATTTTAGCTTGACCTTTCATTCCCAGTCTCATTTGCACTGTTTCCTAATGTGAAAAAAATCCTATTTCCATGATGTTCAGTAATATCCTTCAATATTCCGTGCTGTTCCTTAACTCCTGTTCAATGTGGTTGAAGCAGACATTTGATGAGGCAGATAAAAATGGGGATGGCAGTCTGAGTATAAGTGAAGTGCTCCAGCTCATGCACAAACTGAATGTGAACCTACCCCGACAGAAAGTCAAGCAAATGTTTAAGGTAAGAAATTTTTTTTTTCCTGAAAAAGCAAGGATTTAACACGAAACCCAGTAGGAGAGATTGCAAATACTTCAGCAGCTGGTTTGTTTCCACTCTACTGAGAGATACTACACAGTCCATTTGGTAAATTGGAAAGAGCTCCAGAAACACGTCACAGATAAATTGTTATGCACAGAGAAAGGCAACACACCAGGTACCTTCTGGTGTTACATAACATGAAAACACACAGCACCAAGATTGCTCTTCTGCTGTACCTTTTTGATCAGAAACTCAGCCCTGTTTCCTCCTCTGATTATCTTCTCTCTAACAAATATTATCTAACAAAGTATCCAATATCCTAAGATAGCTGGTACTAATAAAACACCCAGCATACAAACTTCTGTATCTGTCAGATTTTTGCACTGCTGAGAGCTGTTTGTTTGACTTTGCATTTTGCTGACCTTGGCCCAATTTAGTCAGCAACAATGGAGATGTGTAGCTTTTGTTATCACAAAGTCCCTGCGGGGACCAGCAAGCCTTTATGTGAAATCCCTGATGATTTTTTTCTTTACTTGCAAAATTAGTATCCTTCCAGATCTTATTAGTTTATGGCCATGGATTTAACAGATATCCTCTCAAATCCTGGATATAAAATTAATTTCAAGATCACTTGGGCTCCAATGATCTTCTGAAGATGGGAGTGGGTAATTCTGCCAGACACACGCACGTTGTTGGAGGGTACCTTGTCTTTACTCAACTGCCACAGACAGAAGAAATCCTTCAGCAGGGTTCCCTGTGGAACAATTAAAACCTTCCCAGTTATTTTTTGGCTCCTGCACTGATGTATCCACGGGAGAGGTTCAAAGCTATGCAGAGGATTCCTGTGACAAGGCTGATAGATCAGTCGGTTCTGGCAGCCACGTCACGTAGCTTCAACCTGCATTTAATTCCAGTGCTTCACCCTCATGCAGGGGTTTAAAATTTCAAATTGGTGCAGGCAGTTGGGTTCCTGACTGTCTCCTTGCTGTGTGCTGCAGGAGGCTGACACAGATGACAACCAGGGCACGCTGGACTTCGAGGAGTTCTGTGCCTTCTACAAGATGATGTCGACGCGGCGCGATCTGTACCTGCTGATGCTCACCTACAGCAACCACAAGGACTACCTGGACACAGATGACCTGAAACGCTTCTTGGAGACTGAGCAGAAGGTAGGCCCAAGCCAGGAGCAGAATTCCAGCTGCATGCCTTCCTGCTTGCCATTGGGAATGAATTCCCTTTTAAAAGGGGTGGGGACTTGGATGCTGTGTGTGTGAAAAATAGGCAGATGTCTCTTGATTTTCATCTGTAGGCTGGCAGGACTATTTCTTGAATCTTCTTGCTCTCACTACCTTTTCTTTTCTGTAGGCTCTTTTGGTGTGCCCCTAAATATAAACTTTAGAATTGCTTTCTTTTTTCATGTGTTCCCCTTGAACAATCCCATCATCTGCTCCTAGTATTCAGAACCTTGGAGCAAAGCTGGTGCTCCTGGCTCTGCTTGTGACCTAGTGCACAGCCCATGATGAAACTCTGAATTACTTTGTCACACTATCTCAGTGTGTAAACTGGAAGATTATGTTTCAAAGAGCAGTTGAGAGGATGATTAATGCATAGGAGAGTTTTTGAAACACATTGTAGTACCTAAGAAATGTTCTCTGAGTGATTTAAGTCCAGTGCTGCAGCAGCAAGTGCTTTGACTTATCTTTGCCCTTTTCCTCTCATGGTCTCCTCTGAAGCTTCATGCCTGTAAGTCATAAATGTCCATGAGTTTCAGTCATTGTCCATGAAAGGAATGAATAAAAAATCCACCTCTCTGGCAGTTATCTCCTTATAGATAAGTGGGGTGTGTTTCCATTTCATTGGTCAATTGATCCTCCAGATGGTGAGGGGAAAATGAACACTCACCACAGGACAGAAATCAACTCAGTTAATTACTGACATGGCCAAATCCTGCCCAGGGGGCTTCTCTCCCTTGCCACCCTTTCTCATACAACATGGACAGGGAAAATATCTTTACTCCATTCCAGGAAAACCTGGTGTCCCAGGCTTTATCTTTTGAACCCAATATCATTGATGTTCAAATCCAGAGTCAGAGCTTTTTGTCTTTTTCTTTTACTTTTATTTATTAAGTTTTAAGTGACCCCCAGAAAAGGCATTGATCTTGTAGTAGATGTGCTGGTGGTTTCATTTTCCCCCCAGGCAAAGATTCTGTGTTGCCAAATTGATGGTCACCTTATTGCACTCTGGTGACAAGGGCTGTTTTTCCATGCCATGTACAGCATCTAATAGAAAGGATTTGCTGGACCACTCAGGGCAAAAATGTTAAATAATATCGGGATAATAGAGAATACATCAACAGTTAATAGCAGGAGTATTAATTGTGTTATAATTAGGTTACTAAAACATTGCATTATGTAAAAAGTTACAGCTCAACATTAATGGCCCTGGTTTCATAAATGACAACATTTACAGACATACATTTCCCTTTGTACTCTTTTCTTTTTCAGTTGAGAATGCAAAGCAACCTTGAAGTTAGCAGATTTCCTGAGAACATTATGTCCCGATTCTGTTTCCCTGCTCCTAACAGATTTTTCTGTCTGCTGCATAAAGATGAGCCGTTTTCTTGTTTTATTTTAAAGTAAAAAACCCTTTGATAATGCAAACTAATCCTCTAATCCTACAAGAGAAGCAGTCCCATTGGTTTGTGACAAAGCTCGCTCTGTTTGGATGCTCTGTGGTGCCTGACCACAGATCTGACCTACAAAGCAGAACTCTGCCATCAGGCAGCTGCCAATAGCACAGAAACCTCCCAGAGCACTCCCCTTCTGATCTGACCTGACACTGATTGACAGGAGTGAGAATCCCACTGGGGAGCTGGAAATCCTGAGTCCCACTGTGGATAATCTGCCCAGTTGTTGGACTGGAGACAGAGGAGAGAGCTCAGAGAAGCTGTGATTAATAGTTAACACTGCATTTCTGCTGCTTTTCCAGATGACAAATGTGACTAAAGAACATTGCCTGGAAATCATCAGCAAGTTTGAGCCATGCCCAGAGAACAAGAAGGAGGGAGCCCTGGGAATTGATGGTAAGCTGGTGGCTTTTGTGGGGAAAAGGGAACTGTCTCAACGCTCAGGAGAATATTCCTGCTGCTTGCAGAATATATAGCTGTAGAATTTTGTCATGTTGTATAGAGTATGTTTCCAGTCTTTTTGCCTTTTTTTTTTTTTTAAATATCTACCATTTACTGAGGAACCTAAAGGGAAATCAGATCTCTTTGGAGGAGTTTTGAAAGGTGCATATCACGATGAAGCAGCAGTCATTGAAAGTCAGCTGGAACTGGAGGTGTCTCTGTTTGTGCTTTTGGAAAACACAGTTGAATTTAGTTGCATCATTCCTGCAGGTATTTTTGGAAATCATTTAAGTCTTAATATAAGAGGAGTGATGTGATCCAGAGTCAATGTCTGAGTGGGATGATAGATGAAATTGGTCCTGACCTTTGCTGCTGAAGCCTTCTCTCTAAATATATCAATGCTGTACCACCAGACTGGGAGCTGTTATTTTGGGGGCTGACTGTAAGTCCTTTCCCCTAAATAGTAAATCTTCAGCCAGATCTTATTGACCCCAAGAAGGGAGTACATTCCTGAGGAATTAGCTTCCGTGCAAAAGTTCTTGGACGTTTAGAAAATCAGTCTTGTCCATTTCTGGGGGTGTGTTGTCATCCTGAAAAGTGGCAGAACAGAAGTTGTTTGGTTTCCTGCAGGAAGAAGTGGGTAGTTTCTGGTACAGTGTGTAAGGTGGTTGCTTAGGATGGGTCAAGGTCTGTTCTACTTCCAGACTAAATTTTCAATTTATTTTAAAGCTTATGCTAATGCCAGTGAGGGAGCAGATGACGTTCTTTTCATTTTCTGGTCTTTACAGACAGTTGCAGTCACATAAATAATGAATAAGCAAGTTCATTATCTTGCCTTCCTCATACCTGCAAAGGTAACAGTAGGCTTTTCAAACTATTCTAAGTTTCCTTAGAGAAAAACAATAACAAAAACAACAACAACAACAAAATCTATCCAATTTCTTGGCCTCAGAATGGATGATAAAACATTAGAGACTTTATGGGTTAGGATAAGAAAGAGTCCAGCATGGTGACATTCTCCTGGTGTCTGCTACAGAGCTCCTGAACAGGAGGAAGCAGAAGGTGAGGTCCTTTGGAGACAACTGGAAAAAACTTCGTGGCCTTAAGCCCTCCAGTAACTTGCTCCAGGTGCAGCAGAACAGAACAGACCTAATCTAGAGCTTAATTAATGCAGGAGATTTTTGGTAACATCCAAACAGAGGTGACTGAGGAGCTGACAGGGGCACACTGCTGGGCTGGGGCTGACAGAGGAGGGAAGAGCTGCTTAAAAATCATAAACCTGTGTCTGCATGTACATCATGTATGAACATGTGTGTGCACACACACAAAGAGAAGTTATTCCTCTCTTGATTTGTGTGGAGTTGAGACTTTAGATGTCTCCTGTCTCACAGAAAACAAGTCCAGTGTTGCCCTGGGGACTGAAATGCAGTGGCCATGGAAGCTGAAGCTGCCTGTTTATTCCTCAAACTGGTACAGCCCAGCCAGGAGCATCCTGCCCACACCTGGCTGCACTTCAATAGTGGTGGAATAACAGTACAGTGTTCTTTGTCCTTTTGTACTCATCCATGTGCCTGTCCTCAGCTGTGCTGGCTTTTGTCATGGAGCACCTTGGACTGGCCTGTGACAAGGGGCTCATTCACACAGAAACCTCTGTGTGCTGCTCAGAGTGACACCAGTGCACCTTCCCTGAGTGTGACCACTGCAGGACACACTGCTGACAGTTTCCTGTTTCCTCCTCGTAGGACTGATAAATCCAGTTAGTGTGAACTCATTACAGCCATCATGACACCATATTTCAACAAGAGCTTAAAGCAAACAGTGGTGTTGTTGCAGCAGCTGCCTCCCAGTGCTGGGTGGAATTAATCTTGCAGCAGCTGATTGGTTTGCAGGAAGAATGGATTACCTGCCACCAGTGGTTGGCTGTGTGTTTGCTGACACACTCTGTGCTCTATCCATTTTCCACAGTGGCTGCTCTGCCTTGGTTCATCTTTTGTTTTCACCCTGACTCTGTCACTGATTTGCTCATTGATCATGGTGTGTGCTCCAAGAGACTTCAATATTCAGCTGGGCTGAGTTGAATTCCCTGGCACTGTGTCCCAGTGTATTGTTCAAAATGTTTTGGCTGCTATTTGTGTTTATCAGCTCTTTTCCTTTAATAAAACTTCCATCTACACACAATGTAGAGCCTGGAGGGGCCATCATAAAGGTGACATTTTATCTTGTCACAGCCAAAGTGTGAAGACCTTTGCAAGTTTGGCAGGATTTTTACACAGGCACTGATTCATTTATGGAATGAGTAAAATGTCAGGAGAATTAGAAGTCTTGAAGCAGAAACCTACTGACCAAAGGCATCATTGCTGTCAGCAAAGCCAGGGTGTGAATGGGAATCTGAATCTTTCCTCGGTGGTGAAAGAAAAACCTTTAGGGGAGATGTGAAGTGGAAGTTGCAGTGTTTCACGTCAGTCTGAATTGTGAAAGTATCTGTGATATGTGCACAAATGTCTGCTGGAGGTCTGAGAGCAGCAATTTCACACCAAGATAAAATCCTAACTTGCTAAAACTTTGCTTTGGAACAAGAGTAGTGATTGCAACACACAGAGGGCACAGGTGAGGATGTCTGCAGGATTTATGAACATCCCACTGCTCCAGAAAATAAATTATTCTGGTAGCATCACTGAAAGCCCCACAGATAATTGATATTTCAGTGTCAAGTCTGGGGTGAACTTCAGTCTGTGAAGTGACATTAGTGCAGTGCTGCAGAGCTCCCCAGTCCACAGGCAGGTTTGTGGTGTCATATCCAAATTAGAGAGTGTAGCTTGGACAAGCCAATGTGTGCTGTCATTATTCTGGTAGTTTTTTGGGAAAATACTGAAAGAGGAGAGGAGAGTATCTGCTGTTGGGCCATCAAAAACTGTCTCTGTGCAGCCCAATACTGTAGATCTTACAAGATTTCACTGAGAAGCAGCTCCAGGATATGACTGCAGATCTCTGGAGGCTTTTATATGCCATGTGACCCAATGTCCTAGCAGAATCTTTTGGCACAAGTTATAAGCCTAAGAGGTTTGGATTAAATAGATATATTTTTATCAGGAAAGGCAGAGCAAGAAAGAGTACAAAGCAATGAGAAAAGCAACAACTGCACTTGGTCATGGTGACAATTTGGGTGTAGGGGTGCTATTTCTTTATCTTAAATGTGCTGGTGAATATAGGGATGCATTTTAGGCTGGTTTTAGGAAGGTTACAGCACCTAAAAAAATGAAAATACATTATTTACAGTGCTGTTTGTTGACAGGTTTCACCAATTACATGCGGAGTCCGTCGGGGGACATTTTCAACCCAGAACATTACCAAGTGAACCAGGACATGAGCTACCCCCTGAGTCACTATTTCATTACCTCTTCACACAACACCTACCTCATGGGAGATCAGCTGATGTCCCAGTCCAGGGTGGACATGTATGCATGGGTGCTACAGTCTGGCTGTCGCTGCGTGGAAGGTAAAGAGCAAAAAGGAGCTCTCAGGGGGCTCTCTGGTCTTGTTTCTCCTCCCTGAAGAAAGATTTATGACTCCTGCAGAAGACATGGTAACTGGGGAGAGGAAAAAGCCTAGGAAAGTGGTGTCTTCCTTCCATAAAGAACAACAAAATGATGTTGTGATAGAATGGACAAATCTTCTTGAGCATGGAAATAAGACAGACATTTGAGGAGTGGTTGTTGGTAGTGAGGAAAAAAATGGTAAAAGTCCTGTTGTAGAGAGGAATCTGATGTTGGGCAGAATGCACTGGTGCTTGTCCTGCCTAGCCAAGTGTGTGGCAACCAGACTGGCAAATGTGGCAGAGCTCCTGCCACACCCAAGAGGAAAGTGGATATTTCTGCTCAGGGAAGTATTCTGTGACATGTTGGCAGTCTCTGCAGTGACCAGGAAACCTTTTTGTGCAATCCCTTCTGATGCTTGTGCTGCCTTTCTGAGACACTGCCTGTTCCATAATCACCTTTAATGTTCTGGCCATCAGAGTGTTTTCACAGCTCTTCAGAAGGCAAATGTGGTTTGCTCAGGTTGGATTGTGCCATTGGGTGCTTCAGAGGAGTCAAACATTTCATGGAAATATGATAATAGACAAATATAAAGTCAATCAAAATCCAGGGTGGGTTAGGGATGAGCAGGTCTTGGCTTGGCCTGGGGTGTGAGCAGCTTGGCTGAGAGTCTCTGCTTCCCTTTTCAGGCCCAGCAGGAGCACAGGGAAAGCAATGCTCTGCTCTGTCATCTCTCTCCCTGTCATAAACTCCTCAGCACGTTTTTTAAAAGAGTTTCTTTGCTTGGGGCTTTCTCAAACAGTGGGGACTGTCACCTGGTCCCAGCACGAGGAGGAGGCCAGGAAGTTCCTTCCCAGGATGTTCAGCACAGCGAGCAGGGAGAGGCAGGGGGGATGACTCTGTGCCCTGCTTTGGGGCACGGCTGGCTGGGTGCTGAAGGGAATTTCAGGGTCTGGTGGTGCCCCACAGGTGGTGGCCCAGGTGTTCCTGCCCTGATGGGTGTCACTGTTTGTGTCCTACAGTTGACTGCTGGGACGGGCCGGACGGGGAACCGATTGTCCACCATGGATACACCTTGACTTCCAAAATCCTCTTCAAAGATGTGATTGAAACCATCAACAAATATGCCTTTATCAAGAATGAGTAAGTACCCAGCCTGCCAACCTTGGAGTCCCAGGGCTGTGAATGGGAGTGCTCCCTGGCATCCTTGTACAGGGAGTGAAGATCTGACCTGCTCCAGAATTCTAGAATTTGGAGTTGTTTTCTAGGGGGAAATCCTTCAGATCCTTCAGAAAGAAACACCAAGGCAAAGCTGAGCAGGGACATTCTGCACAGGGGTGTGGAGCTGCCTTTATTGAGCTTGTAGAAGATCTGAGGAACAAGAGGTTTTGCCAGGGAGTGTTTTTAGTGAAGGGCTGCCAGCTGAACCACTTTGTCCCCCTGGATGTGCCCTCGGTGCTGCCAAGGCTACACCTGGGTGCTCCAGGGAGAGGAAACAAGTCAGGGAATAAAGAATCCAAAGACACAGTAGCCTGATTGTGGACAAAGCAGAGTGTTCATCAGAAAGAGGTTATTTTCCCTACAGGTACATTGCTCAGAAAGTCAGTATTATTCATGGGAAGTTTCATATACCTTGGCAGTTACTGTTCTACTCCTCCACACAGTCAAAATGTGTGTGCCAACCTTTGTTTTTTTTTTTTTTTAAAGAAATTACTTTATTGCTGTAAAAATTTTTCCAGTAGCTCCCCCAAAGCAGCCCATCTGCCTTTACAAATATAGCTAAACTTGCACTAAATTTTCAGACCAGGGAAACTTCTTGTGAGCCTAATATTTTTTTTGCAGTTTGCCTGAAGCAATGGTAAACAAATCAAAGGCAGTGCTTCTGAAATTGTTCAGGTTTTAAAACCTTTTGCAAAAAGGGTAACTGGGACCGCATAATCAACTGGGAAAATGAGGGGCTAATGAAGGCCAGATGTCAGGATAGAAATTATTGATTTTCAATTAACAAATCCCTGACAGTTCAGTCCTGCAAAACTCCTTTATAGACTGGCTGTTGTGCTGATCTTACAAAAGCATAATCTCTAAAGAGAAATCCATCTTCAGTGTGGTTTTACATGGCACTGACCACACTGGAGTAGATGTTCCACAAGTCTTACCTTCAACCAACCAGGCATTGCTGTTCCTTGGCCTGGATAATCAACAATAAATGAGAACAGGAAAACTAAAACCAGAAACAGCACTTGCTGTCTTTGTAGAAGAGGCTTTGTCTGCAGGTTGATCTGTGTGACATCTCTGTTGTTAGTGGGAAAAGCCTTCATGCTGCAAAAGCCAAATTTGCAGCTGATGCAGAGACATCTCTTGTCTCTGCAGGTACCCTGTGATCCTCTCAATTGAGAACCACTGCAGCATCGTGCAGCAGAAGAAGATGGCTCAGTATCTCACAGAAATCCTGGGAGACAAACTGGATCTGTCTTCTGTGCACAGTGATGACTCCACAAAGCTCCCTTCACCAGCAAGTCTTAAAGGGAAGATCCTGGTTAAGGTGAGCACCTGCTTCATGTGTCCTTTCCCTCCTCTTGTTTGTGATGATGATGATGATGATGATTTCTGCCTGGTTACCACTGTACCCCAACTTAAATCATTTCACCAAAAGCAGACCTTAGGAAACTGCTACTTAAGGTTCAGAACAAATGTCTTCTCAGTCAGTAAGAACTTGGAAAGAATATGCTTTGAATAATTATGGAGTCTTTTTAGAATATGTCATAGCAAGAGCTGCATGCTCCCCTGCCTCAGTAATAAATTTATCTTCTAGGGCAAGAAACTTCCAGCCAACATCAGTGATGATGCAGAGGAAGGAGAAGTTTCTGATGAGGACAGTGCAGATGAGATTGATGATGACTGTAAACTAATGAATGGAGATGTAAGTGAAGTGCCCATTTGAATGTAAATGTCTGTCAAGGCTTCCCACCCCAGTGAGAGGGAACCTGGTGGGAGTTCTGTGGGTTGTGGGTGTGGTCTGACCTTTGGGATTCATCACCTGAGAGTGGTTCAGGTTCTAAACCTTCATGGGGGCAGACTGACAAAAGTGCACAGGGAGCAGCAGCTGTTCTAGGGGTTCTGTTTCAAGTTTAGCATTTTAAAGAGTGTCTCATGATTCTTCATCACAGTGTTCTTCCCCTAAAATATATATAAAAAAAAAAAAAAGAAAATATTATATTTATGTCAAACTGTGGTCATTTTTAGAGAGCATCCCTTTGCTTTACTGAAAGCTGGGCTTGGTTGATTTACTGTAAGAAAAATCTCTGCTGACTTCAATCTGAAAATCCCTTATTTCTTCATCCTTTTTAAAAAGTGCTATTTTTTGTCACTTTAATCTTCTTGCAAGTTCCACTTCACCTTGCAGAAACAATACAAAACACAGCAAAATCTTTTAATGACATAAACCAGATTGCCTTGGAGAGAGTTTGTATTCTCAGTCCTCTCTCCCTCAGGCTAATTCCTCATTTTGTATTATGGATCTGATCCTTTTCATCTAAAAGAGAAACTTCTTTGTGAATAAGACTACCCAAGGAGAAACATAATTTATTTGCTTTTTGGAAGTTATTACATGTTAGCATATTACTTTTCAATATTTTTCAGCACTATCTTTGTTGTTAATAGTTCACTTTGCTGAGGTTTACTGATGCTTTAAATCTGAGATTTGCTACACCTGGTTTGCTTTCCAAAATGAAATTTTAAGAGTTCACAAAATCTGAGTTTGTTTCATGACAAATGTAACTGGGAATTCTTGAGGCCTACTGAGAGAACACAATCTGTCACCCCTTAAAAGACCCGAGTGAAAAAGAAAACTCTTGACTTTTATTTTTAGTTTTATTTCCCCACTTCCCCACATGGGCCATGGTGCACATAGAGCAGGGAACAGGAGTTCTCTTGCATTTTTGCCTTTGGTCTGCTGAAAAGAGGATTCTAAAGCATCTCCCACCCATTCCACCCAATAGATCTTGCACCTATTGTAGCTGCAGAGTTGGCCTGGACACGGCATGGGACTCACACGATGCTTTTTTCATCACTGCCTTATTTAATGATTTAATGTTTTGTTTGCAGGCATCTGCTAACAGGAAAAGAGTGGAGAATATAGCAAAGAAAAAACTTGACTCACTGATAAAAGAATCCAAAATCCGTGACTGTGAAGATCCAAACAATTTTACAGTTTCCACTCTACCGTCCTCAGGAAAGGTTGGGCTGAAGTCTGATAGTAAGAAGGTGAATTTATGTTTAATTGTACTTGTATTTCATTAGTTTACTAAATATTTCTTATATTATCGACTTCAGCTTCATAGCTGAATTCATGCAGTTAATGATGACACCAGGTGAACATCACTGTCAGATACACAAACTATTTATCTTGCTCATACAGCAATTGGAGCATGAAATGTACTCTGAAATGACTTTTCAACAGAAAGAATTTTATTTTCCATTATAAAAATTGCTTATGAAAGTTGGGCTCTTTTTGTTCCTCTGTTCTCTATGTTCTATGCATTTTCAGTGTATTTTAATTTTATATTAACTCTAATTTATAAAAATGTATTCAGCCCACGGACTACACTTCATGAAGTTGAGGCATTTTCAGTTTAGACTTTGTAATAAGCCACGAAAAGTTTGGGAAGATTACTCCACACAAATGAAAAACAGATTGGAGATCTGCCAATAATAAGCAGGTGTAACAACCAGGGATAAAAACTAAACTAGGGATGAGAATAAAACTCAGCTTCCCAAACCCTTCTGTGGGGTGAGTTTTGGACGTGCTTTAATCCCAACGCTTTACACGACGTATCAGAGAGTTCTTGTGAGAGCCACTGCAAAGCCAAGCCTTGACAAACCCTTTAGCAGAGGTGTCACCCACAACAGTCAGTGCTAAAAACCCCTCCTGTTTGTGCTGATATCCAGAGGCTGCCTGAGCACTCTGCTTGAGCTCCTGTGTTCTCTCTTTGCTTGCCTCAGAGTAAGCTGGAGGATGAGGCGGAATCGGGGGAAGATTTCAGCGCCAGCAAAAGGCACAGCCGGTCACTCATGGGCAGCTTTTCCAAACGCAAGGTGAGCCCCTGGCAGGGTGGGGTCTGCACCAGATCTGGGATGCTTGGAGGGCTTTTTATTTTTGCATGCAGTGGAGAGGAATTTTGTGACTGCAACATCTGCAGCACCTCGCTCTGAGGTGGGCTGGGAGCTGCTCATCGTTGTGCATAACAACACAGATTCAATTTACATCAAGGGCTGAGGGCGTCCAAGATCTAACTGAGAACCACAAAAATTCATTTACACCTTTTATCTGAGGATCTGTGCCTCCCTTATAACAAGGCTCAGACCTTGGGCTGAGTTTTCCCCATGTGCAAATTTTGCTGCAGAGCCGAGTGTTACGAAAGCTGTCATTTTCCATTTTCTCTAAGTAACACACTCATTGGCATAACAAAGCAGAATTGTAGCCAGCTGCTCAAACTTTGATCACACAGTTATGACATTATGGTTTTATTTCCTTCTGGCACAGAAAAAAGGAAGCAAATTGAAAAAGGCATCAAGTCTGGAAGAGGGTGAAGACGATTCGGATTCTCAAGGGAATTTAGCCAGGAGCTCTGTGCATTACAGCAGGTTTGTTAACAAATGATTGGACAACTTTGTTGCTAAAATATGCCTGCATAAATGTACCCACTAAATAGGTTTTGCTTCTGGTCTAGATGCCAGTTCATTGGTGGCTGCAGGGATGTGACAGGAATGTGGGGAGATGCAACATCTGCCACAAAATCACCAGAATGATCTCTTGCTGCTGATTAGCAAAGCACAGTGGATCTTTTATGCATTTTGAGCTCTTACTGTCTCATATATTTCTTTACTCTGATTTATTTTTAAATATGAAAGATAACACTTACCTCTTAATTAGTGGGAAGTTAATTAGTTTTGTCTTTCTAGGGTTAACAGACAGAAGAAGACAATGAAGCTGTCCAGGGCCCTGTCTGACCTGGTGAAGTACACAAAGTCTGTTGGCATCCATGATGTTGAAACTGAAAGTAAGTTGAACTAAAAGTTTGGTGAAAATAATTGCTACACAAAGAAATGGAAAGGTTTATGTTCTTATATATATTTTCATTAAAAGAAGACTTCTTAATGAAGACTCAGGTCATCATCATATTCAGCTTCACTTTCCCAGCCATAACTGCTCCAATAAGCAGTGTCTGCTGTAATTTAAGGCAAACACAGTTCCCTCTGAGTGGCAGGCACTGAAATGATGCTTGATAGCTAAAAGGAACTAAAGCTATGTACTTCTGAAAGCTTTATCGAGATAATAAATAAATGAAGAAGGAGATTACCTCTAATCTCCTCTGCAGTCTCTTCCAGCTGGCAGGTTTCATCTTTCAGTGAAACCAAAGCCCACCAGATCCTGCAGCAGAAGCCAGCTCAGTACCTACGTTTCAACCAGCAGCAGCTGTCCCGAATCTACCCCTCCTCCTACAGGGTGGACTCCAGCAACTACAACCCCCAGCCTTTCTGGAATGCTGGCTGCCAACTTGGTGAGCAGAAAGGAAACTTATTTTTTGTTCTGTTTTGGGAGGGATGTTTGAATAGGAGCGGTGGAATCACCCCTCAGGAACCTCTGAGTTCTCTGCTCATCCAGCTTTGCTGACCATTGACTCCTCCTTGCTGCTGTCCCTGGGTTGGTTACCCTGAGCAAGTGTCTTACAGGCAAGGAGTTGTGTGGTGAATGGAAAAAAATGAACTTAGAAATAATAATAAATCATAAGAAATCATAAATGAACTTCTCAAATGCAAGAGGGCCTCAGAGTTCAGCTCTTCTGGAGAGCTTCTCTCCCTGAAGCTGTAATATAGGTAATAAATATGTATATATACATACAATACATATAATAATATCATATATATATACACACATATATATAAATAATTAATAATATATTATATATTATATTATATTATATACATTATAGATTATATATATGTGATATATCATATGTGTTATAAATATATAAATATAAATATAATATATATAAATATTAATATAAATAAATAAATAAATAAATAAATGTTATTTTCCATAAGATATCTGATTTTTTTGCATCTAAGAAATCAAATTTGAATCTGATTTTTTTTTAAAAATAGTTGCACTAAACTACCAGTCAGAGGGGAGAATGCTGCAACTGAACAGGGCCAAATTTAGTGCCAATGGGAACTGTGGCTACGTCCTCAAACCAAACTGCATGTGTCAAGGTAAGGAAAACCAGCAAAACCAGTGATTGCATGACAGGATGGAGTGTGAGACCTTGTCACAGTTTGTTTAAAGATGCATTTCCGATGCCAGAGGCCAGAAGGTATCTGTAATTAAAGTCACGTTGCACTTTCACACTATGGCACCCTTCATTCTTACAGGTGTCTTTAACCCAAATTCTGAAGATCCACTGCCTGGTCAATTGAAGAAACAGCTGGTTCTAAGAATTATCAGTGGTCAACAGCTTCCCAAACCACGTGATTCCATGCTGGGAGACAGAGGAGAGGTATGGGCCAGCTGGGATTGTTATTTTGTGATGCAGGAGGTTGATTTCCATACTGGCTGGGCTAAGGATGAGGATTTCACATCCTGCAGTTACTTGTCAGGAGACACAGACCGTGAATAAATTAGATCATGGACATTTTCAGAAGGTTTTCTTCACTTTTAAGCATCACAGCAGTGGTTTGATGGTTTTCCTCCAATTGCCAACACAGTACTTCCAGCAGAAGCAAAAAAAAAAAAAAGGGAGAGAGATCTTATCAATTTTATCAATTTAATAATCCACTCCATGTGGCTCAGGACCAATAATTACCCAGACATTATGTATAGTGCCTATATTGTAAAAGCCATTTGCTTGGCTTTTGTCTTTGTCACTCTTTCTTTCAATATTTGTTGCTTGTTTGTTTTTCAGATCATAGATCCATTTGTTGAAGTAGAAGTTATAGGCTTACCTGTTGATTGCTTCAAAGAACAAACCAGAGTAGTTGATGATAATGGTAAGATTATCTGGGATTTGGGTTTTTTTTGTGGCTGAAACATAAAAAACTTCCAGGCAAGGTTTTTTTTTCATAAAAATAGGAGTAGATAAGGTTTGCTGCCTATTATGACAAAGCACTGAAAATTGGATTTCAGCATTTTTTAATGTTAGTAAGACTTGGATTTTGACTTGTTTGACTCGGTATAAATATGCTGAAGGTCTTGATAGGAAACAAGACATTTGTTTTCTCATTATGTGTGAGAGAAGGGTATTTTGAGCTTGCTGTGGTCAAAAGGCAGGTTTGGCCTGGAAGCAGGGCCAAATTTAGGTGAGACCCAACCAACTCTGTTGCTTGCAAATCCTTGTGCTGCTCCTTGTGGGAGTACCGGATTCCTCAAGAACAATGGGATTTTCCAAGAACAAACCTGTCAGGAAAACCAGAATGACACCACAGCTTAGGCACTCCTTGTGTAGGCAGACTTCTTTGCTGTGAATGAGGCACCCAAAGGCTGATTTCCCCCTTGCAAGGTTTTAACCCCATGTGGGAGGAGACCTTGGTGTTCACAGTGCACATGCCAGAGATCGCCCTGATCCGGTTCCTGGTGTGGGACCACGACCCCATCGGGAGGGATTTCATCGGCCAGAGGACAATTGCCTTCACCAGCATGATGCCAGGTAAGGGAAAGGTGACATCCCAAATTTGTGGGCTGGGGTTTTTCCTGTGAAAAACGAAAATTAACATATCTGCTGCAGAAATTTCTAGTTAGAACAAGAGACTGGAGTTTGGGCACTGAGTTTTCTGCCTTAGCTGCTGACTGAAATGGCCAGTGAAAGTCTAAATAGTCTTCTGTGAATGAAGACTAAATCTGAACTGAATAGTCTTCTGAAATGAAGACTAAATCAATTAACTCCAGACTTTTGGGTCTAGCTGTTGAAAAAATGGGTGAGATTGTTAAGCAGGGTGGGTAAATACTGTGGGCTTGGCAGGCTGCTATACAGAATCTTTACTCCTTTAGTGCTTTTTCCTCTCGTTCTTCACACCAGTTTATGAAAAAACTCTAGGGTTTTGCTTGGTTTTATCACTATGAGTAGTAGTTTAACACAGAACAGAAAGTTACCTATTCTAATAATGGGATCCAGGCTATTAAATGCCATTTTCTGACAGTTTCCTCTTTCTGTTTTCAGTTCAGTCTTCTTTCACATTAAAACTTTCAAAGCAAAGAAAAAGTTTGTCTTTAGGATTAAAAAAAAATCCAGTCTCAGTAAATTGACCTTGGATGAAAGGTCTGCAGTCTTAATAATGGACTGAAAGTCCAGAGGAGAGAATGTGGTCAAGTTTAAATCATGGATTGACAGCAGCAATAACGGACCCTGGATGAAACAGGACACAGCTGTTTTGTGAAATCAGGACAAAAAATGAAAAAATGGGGCTGAAGTTTGCAAGTGGTGTGGCTCAGGTACCTGAGTGTGGCAGGGTGATGCTCAAGCCTGGATCCTCCCTGTGAGGAGGAGGTGGGAGAAACCTGCTTGATCTCTTCTGCTGCTCACAAAAGGAAAATCTCCAGCTGCTCCTCCTGTGACCTGTCCCAACCCTGTGCCAGCTCTGCTCCCTCTGTTTCAGGTTACAGACACGTGTACCTGGAGGGCATAGAAGAGGCTTCCATCTTTGTGCATGTGGCTATAAATGACATCTGTGGTAAGGTGAGTGTCTCTGTGCTGTGCAACACCCCCACAGGAGCTGCCAGGATCTTGTATCACATCAGGGAAGCTCCGTGGGTGAAGGTCCAGGCTGACATTTTTGTTCACTTAGGGTAAAATTTATCCCTGTGCTTGTCATGGTAGCCTGAGATCTTTCTGAATATCCATGGAGATAAAAGCAAAAACACAGGGAAAGTTATAAAAGAGATTCTTGCAGTGCCTTTTTGAGGAAGCCAGAGGGGAAGGTTATTTCATTGCAGCACACACATTTGTATAAAAATTGTGACTCCTTAACCCTGAGCACTTGCTCCCTGCAAAGCTGATGTTATAAAGGCTCTGCCTGATGTTTTGGCATTTTAAATTTATTTAAATTCTTCACGTTTATTTGCTTTGGATTTTTTGCCATAATAACCCTTAAAATCCAGAGGAAGGGTGATGCTGGTAATAGCTGGACATATTTCTACTCCTTGCCTGTTGTTAGGGGTGTGTTTGCTTCACCTCCATTTCCACAAAAGCAAAGCCCTATTTCAGACTTGTCCTAGGCCAGATAAAAACGAGACAGCTCCTGTCCTCTCCGGGGGTGCTCTGTGCTGTTCCTGGCAGTGAAAGCAGGAGCAGAGCAGCTTGCAGGGACTCGAGCATCTCGAATTGTCCCGCGGTGCAATTTCGGCACCGCGACAGCAGGAGGAGGCATCCGGCGGGCTGGGAGCGCCCCGCTCCTCCCCAGAGGGAAATTCGAACAAAACCCAGCTTTTTTTTAACTGCTGGACTTTAATCACAGCTTAGTTATTTAACTCCATCAGCCTGCAAGTCGCTGCCCTTGCCAGCAGTGTTTAATGGAAGGGACAATGTTCATCCTCGGTGAATGTTGGGAGTATTTTCAATTCAAAACCTCCCTTGGCAAATTCTCTCTCTGTTTAGGCTTAATTTCCTATCCTTTCAGAATTACTAACTTCTTCATGAGTGACTGGCTAGTGATAGTTTGCAAGCTGTCCATTTAAACTTTGGCAGATTTTTTGGGGACAGATTTTTCTGGGTGTTCCCTGATTGCTTCTCATTGTCACTGCAGTCTCTCTGGGTTTGCTGGTGTTAGGAAGTGATTCTGTGCACTGACAAAATACAAGGATTTGGAAGGAAAGTCTGTATGTGTTGTTGCCTTTTTTTTTTTTTAATTTATGATTTTTAATAAAAGCTACTGAAAATGTGGAACAAATATTACATGTCCCTTTCTGGTTTGGTCTGTCTGAATCACTTTTTGCTTTGATTTTTGGTTAATGGGTTGCTGTCCAAATTAGAATTTTTTCTTTTCTCCTCTCTTAATTATGGGCACAAAACCCACCCCAGTTATCAGCCTGGGGCTATCACCCCAGTTATACAGCCATTCTGTATTAATCCAGAGATTCTAATGCAAATATTTACATTTTGGGACTTTTTTATAAATAGAGATATTCCATGTACTTAGTAGCTTGGTATTACTAAGACAGTCTTAGATTTATTTTATTTTTTTCACCTTAACTTGTGTGTGAAATCTCTTTCAGATTGCTCTGTTTCCTGGAAAGGCTTTTCTTTGTTTCTGTCTCTTCTGTGGTCTGCTCACGTACTGCAGAATTTCTTGTGGTTTTTCTAGATGTGCCTATCTCTGAGATCCTCCCTCACCGTTCCTCTGCCTTTACTCTGTCTGTTTGTGATTTCAGTGGGCTTCTCTATGTCAAAAAAGTCTCCTTTTAGAAGCAGAGCGTTTTTAGACGCCTTGAAGGTACCCCTCCTGTCCCAGGGAGGTGCAGACACCACCACACACCTGCATGCCTTGAGCTGGTGGCTTCATTAGCATCAGTGTTTCCTCGTTAGCATTCCCAGCTCCCCAACCCATGGAACATGAACTGTGACATTGGACTGGGTCACCCCTGTGGGCTCATTGGCAGCCAGGAGCCCTCCCCGTGTGAAGCAGATCCAGGATAAAAGTCCTGCCACTCTCCCCCTTCTCTGAGCCTCTCCCTCTCCTGCCTTTTCTCTTGAGGGCTGTAATTCAAACCCTTCTTTCACACATTGATAGTGAATCCTTTGCTAAATTGTGGGAAAGCCTCTTGTGCTGCTTTTCAAGTCTGTTTAGAGAGTGAAGCAGCCCTGTAAAAGCTGGGCTGGAAGCTGAAAGCACAATGTCCTGGATCTCCCTCAAAACCGCTCTCTTTTATTTTGTTCCTTCTTTTAAAACTTCTTTTTCGCCCCCCAAGTTAACCAAATCTGCCTTTGGGTTCTTGAATCACTCCATTGATTCAAGCAACAGTGTCCAGCTTAACCAAGCTGCAGCAAACAAGCCAGAATGACACCTGGGCCCTGCACTGCGTGCCACCCATTCCATCAGTGCTTCCCTTTTCTTTTTGGTGGATATTATTTGTCTGTGTTGTTTGTATGACAATTTTTTCTGGGTTTTGCAAATATTTATATTGTTTGATTTTTATAGCAATAAATTCATGTACTTGCCAACTTGTGTCCCAGTAATCCAACCAGACTGTTCAATAGTCTGTCTCTCACAGAAGATTTTCCAATATTTAATATTTGCCTTGCATGGGAAAAAATCAAACCCCACCATCTTTATCTTATCCTAAAAGTAATTTTTGATAATGTCCTACTCACACTGGAAATTGGCACGTGATAGCTAAACTTCAGTCAATTATAATGGAATAAATATTATATTAAAAAATAATATTATGAACACTTTTATTGGCCCTTGTGTCAGCCAAATAAACCTTGGTGCCACGTGGCAGCTTGGGCAGGACACTCAGGGTAAAAGCAGCTCTCAGCCCAGGCTCAGTGCACAGGGCAGCCAATATCTGGCCATTAAGTCCTGCACAGGGAATGCACAAGCATCACTCAAATATTTATTTGGGGGTGAAAGACCATTTTAAGTTAAATGAGACCCTTCTGTGCCATTGTTTGGCACTGCAGAAATGTGACCTCGTGTGACATCACGGGGCAAAACCTGACAGTGAGTGCCAGCAGGCGTGATCAGGTTCTGCCATGGGCTTCTCAAAATGCACTTCAGCCTTGAGTACCTGGGTTTATTCATTCTTGATGCTACAGCTGCTCAAAAGTCTGACCAGCTGGGGAATAAAGAGAGCAAAGGGGGAGAAGCAGATGAAAAGAGAAAAACCTTTCTGTGCTTTAAGCGATCTCTGTGCACAGAGCAGTGTCTCAGGCATCAGCCTGCTGCTTGAAAAGTTGGCAAGTACACCTGGAATGTTTGCAGGAATGCTGGAACTCTGTTCCATTGAAATGTAAATCAGTTGTATGGTGGTGGGAGATTTATGCTGGTGAATTTATGTGTTTAATGGTTAAATAACTACTGAAGACTGTGGAGAACTGTATTGTGACACTAACTTCCCTTGTTTATAGTGTGTTTCCTCAGTGCTGAAAACATACACCAGTGTCTTGGGATAAGTGTTGTATGGTAGGAAAAATTACCAAAATGTAATCACACAGGTAGAAATTGAAGTACTCAATGATCTTTTGTGTGTGTATAGTTAACTGCTATTCATGACAGTGCTCAATTCAAGTGAAGTGTAGATCTCCTTCATAATGAAAAAATATTCTGTTTTATAGTCAGTGTTTATTTCCCTGCAGTTCCTAGAAAATGCATTTACAGCAAGAACTTTAAATACATCTGCTTTGGGTGAAACAGAAACTCTTCAGCTTTCAGAACGAAATCCTTGTAGACAGAAGTATTTCCTTTTGTTTTTTTGTCTTTTCAATAGCTCTAATGTTTATGTAGATGTTGTAAGTAGTTACACGCTAGAAAGAAAATGATGACAAATACAGAGATAAGTGTGGCTAGAAAATGTTATCTAAAAACATAGCTGAGGAAAAGAAGAGATGTATTATTTTGCAAGGCTGCTGTTAGTGATTATTTTCATTTTTAATGCCTGGCCTATTTCTGGGTTAGTTCTCATGCTGATGGTAGGAATGCAGCAGGGTATGTGAACCATCATTTGCTCACGAGTTCCTGTGCCCAGAGGAAGATCCTTGCATTTTTCATAAGGGACTTTTTATATTTTTCTCCTTCTCTTATTTTTTTTTGCAGGCCAAACAAGCTCTAGGTCTAAAAGGGCTGTTTCTCAGAAATCCAAAGCAGGCCTCTCTGGACAGTCATGCTGCTGGGCAGCTCCATCGCAAACACTCCTTTAGCAGCCACATCCTGCGCCGCACGGCCAGCGCACCCACCAAGAGCCAGAAGAAGAACAAGAAGGGCTTTCCCGAAATTGCTTTTGACACAAAGGACTCTGCAGGGGCTGCAGAAGGCCAGGAGGTGGAAGCTGCCTCCCAGCCTCGCTTTGTGCAAGAGCCAGAAAGCGCTTCCCCGTCCCCAGCTCCCCGCGCCGGCGCCGCCGGGGAGGCACCCGGCAAGGGCTTGAAAGGTAAGGGCTCTCCCAAAGGGCCAGGGCAGAGCTGTGCCCACCCCGGGGCTCCCTTCAGCGAGCCCCTGCCCAGGGCACACAGGGTGAGGCTGCAGGAGCCCCAGGGCGAGAAGCAAAGCGTCTTCGCCCGCTGCGCCATCAACAGCTCGGGCAGGATCGGAGTGGCCACCAACTGCATGAAATGCATGGTTGGCTCCACAGAGAGCCCTGAGCCAGAGGGGCCCTGGAGTGACCACCCTGGCAGGCCCATTGCTAGAGACCCCCTGCACCCTGGGCAGGGCAGCAGTGCAGAGGAGAGGGTAGAGCTCAGGACCTGGGTTGTCAGAGGGCAGCCCAGGGCACACTCAGACCTGCGGCCTTGCAGCAGCCCTGGAACTGCAGGGGACCTGACCAGGAGCACCCAGTCCTTTGTGACTCCAGGGAAGACAAGTGGTGACTCCAAGTGTCACGGGATAAAGGCTCATTCCCGGCAGCGCTGGCAGTGCCCAGCAGGTGGCAAGTACGGAAGCACTGTCAACTTGGTTGCAGCCAGCAATGGCTCTATATCCTCCAACTCCAGCAGTCTAGAAAGCCTTGGAAGCCCAGAATTCCCCAAGCACTGGTCTGAACCTTCCAGAAGGCAAGTGGGCACCCTACAGAGGGAAATGAATGCCTTGTTCGTTCAAAAGTTGGAGGAAATTCGAAGTAAATCCCCTATATTCTTTACTGGTAAGATCAGATTTTCTTCACCCTTCTCCACTGTAGATCACATCATTGTCTCAGCTTCTGCATAGCATCCTTACTTAGAAGCTCCTCTATGTTGCTTGGCTGTCAAGAGATTTTTTCTTTAAATTTTGGCAATGACAGAAAAAAAAAAAAACCCTGCATAAATATTTTTATTTTCTTTTTTTGTAGACGTGTCTGGTTTAGATTAGTCCTTGCCATGCCTAGTTAACCATCTGCAGTAATGACACTGTCAGTAGTCCATAAATGTTGGGGTTGTTTGTTCAGGATTTTTTTGTTTCCTTGATTTTCTTAGTGAATGTAGTATGATACTAAGTAAATTTTAAGATCCAAACCAGAGCATTAAGAGACTGAATATGGAAAACCCACATCAACAAACAATATTTCCATTATCAAACAATATTTCCTTTGTGTTCCACTGCGGGATAATAACCACATGAGGAATGCTGCCTAATGTGCTCTGATAACAACAAACCTGTTCCCTCCTCAAAGATCTTACAAAATCACTGCTTAGGAATTACTGGATGGAATTCTCTGCTCTGGGGTGTTCAGGAGATGTATTTTATTATCACAGCAGCCAATTCTGGTCCTAAATGCATATGCAAACATTTCTAGTGTGCTGTGATGTTGCACACACCTGTGGCCTGAGGGCAGAGCTGCACAGCACAGAGCAGCAGAGGGTGTGATCTGCTGCTCCCTGGCATTCCCCACTGCAAACCAAAACGTGCCCTCTTAGAGGAGAGTTCCAAAAGCTGCAGCATTTTGTGGTCGTTTCAAACAGGAGCGTGGTCACTGGGACTGTGTGGCTGTACCATGAACTGGGGGGTCGTAAAGATGGGAAATCAAAGCAGAGGCAATCAAAGGATATCTTTTAGTAAGAAAAAATGGCATTTTTTTCCTCCTGATTTGGCAGGCACGGGAGAGAAGGAAAGAGGTTTTGATAAGAATTTTCTGCTTCACAGAATTGTAAGGAGAAAGTAGGAAATACAGCTTTTGGCTGGATTTTTGACTGCAAGAGCTCCTCTTCAAATCCCTCACTCTCCTTGTTAATTGTCCAAGAAATCTCCACACTGATGATTACATTTTCATTTACACTTCACACAGTGAAGTTACTTTGATGCTTTTCCTAAGATGTAATCCCTTTTCTAGTAACAGATTCTGACTGCCCACCTATAGTGGGCTTCTTTGAATGCCTCATGCAGAAATTTGAGATGTTTTATTTATTTGACCACTTTCACCTGGTTGGGTGTCTGCAATTTACTTTCTATTTTTTATACCTTTTTTTTAAACATATTTTTCCAATATCTGCTTCGGGCTTTTAGGAAAATACCAGACAATGGGAGGGGAGAAATTTGCTGGTTCCCGTGACTTGCAGTTAATCCAAAGCAGCAGAACTCTTTCTATGCCTAAATTATTGGCATTGGGCTTTTCACAAACTCTGAGTACTGTGACATATGAAACCATTTCCCATTATCAGTGCCAGCTCCCCCGCCAGCCCCCCAAGTCACTAAACAAATATTGTGATATGCTTGAAATTTGATTAAATCCATCTGACTTCCCAAGCATGGAATCAGCAAACCCTTAAAATGGTGAAATGGTGCCTTGGACTGGCTGCTGCTGGTCCAGTGACAGCCCCTCTGTTTGCACAAACAGCTCCCTTTCCCATCCCCCTGCAAGGCCGTGCCTTGGGCCAGGAAACCAGGGAAACCACGGCTGCCCTTGGGAATTGGCATTCTGCTGGGGGAAGTGCCCCCAGGATAAGGCAGGAAACCGTAGCTGGCCCTTTATGGCACCAGCGTTACATTTTCCAGTGATTTCCCTTCCCAACGTGCCCCAGTCTGTGCTGGTGGATGGGGACATGGGGAGTTCATGAGTCTGATCAGCTCTGGGCCCTTCTGACACTCCTGCAGACACTGAGAGTCTGGAATGTTGGATTTGGGTTGTGGGCACACGTGCCTGATTCCCCTCCAGCACTCTCTGCTGAGGCAGGACAGGCCAGGGAAGAGCTGCTCCCATCCCTGAGCTCCTGAATGGGCTGGAAATCCTGGTGCCTAAGGAAAGGCCTGGAATTCCCTGGGCAGGTTCAGGTGATGTTTTCCATTAGAAGAGGGCTTTGGAGAAGAGGAGTCCAGCTGCCTCTGAGCAACCTGGAAGGTGGCCTTGGCTACATCAGGGTACTTGAAACTTGATGAGTTTTAGTGTCCTTTCCATCACAAACCACCCTGTGCTTCCGTGATTCCATTCCCCCATCCAGTGGAGTGTGTTTCTTCAACACTAACAAATATTTTCAATCTTCTGTGATAAAATAATGAACTTAATATCTGTCCATGCGTGGATTCCATTGAGTGCTCTGGTTGGTCAGAAATTCTTAGGATCCTACAACCATGTGTGAATATTCCTGTATGTCTCCTTTCCCTCCCTCAGCACTAATTTATCCTGTTATCTGCACCTGCCTTCCCTACATTAACTGGATTTTTCCTCTGTTCTGTCCTATTATTCTACATGCACACACTCTCTCTCTAGTTAAGAACTGAAAGGACAAGCAAGTCAAAGGTAATGTCTGCTGAGTGTCCCTGATTTGAGCACCTTGTTGCCTGTAGTCCTGGTTTTTGCTTGTTTGCTGCCCTATAATTACCTGCCCCTGTATCCTTAAGGTCGTGGTCTGGCTGGGTGGTGCTTTGTTAGTTCTGGAATGCATGTCTGCACTGTGCTCTGGAGATATGGGAAATAATCTTTTTGGCATGATTGCTTTGGCTCCCAGGGTGCAGGTGATAAACATTGCAGAGAATGGAGCATTTTCTCCAGGTAATTGGTGGCTGTAGTGATTCTCCAGGGTTGCACTCTCAGCCTGCTGTTCATGACCCATCTGTCTGCAGATATTTTTTTTGAAATAGAAATTACCAAGTTTTTTTAAGAAGAACAAAGTCTGTTTGAAGCTTTTGTTTTGTTTTTAAAAGTCCCATTGCCAACATTTCACTGTCTGCAGATCATTTGTAATCTGCTCCACAAGTCCTGTGCTGCTTCTGAGTGTTTGGTCATTGGGATCACATCTGCTGGTCAAACTGGTGTTTGATTATTGCACATGCTCTGGTTGTGCTCTGATAACCTGACCTGGTCTGAGTGCTGGAAGAAAGGAAAAGTGCAAATCAAGTGGTGCTGGATGGTGCAAGAAGCAAAGCTGGTTTACAAAAAGGGACACAAAGGGCAAAAAATGCTGGGTACTGTTGTTGTTTAATAAGAAAACCAGAACAGTCACATGGTGCTGCTGCGCATGGACTGAGATTTCTTGAAGCAACAGGGCTTTGTGCAGCTAAAACTGAATGTGCAAAATGTTTTGCTGCCTTTGGCCAGGCATTTGAAATCACAAGTTATATTTGAAATCATGATTAACAGGGGCAACTAGTACCTTGAGAACAAAATGGTAACACATAAGGAATGAATCTTAGTCTAAGATGTAATTTGTAAGAGATAACTAACCCTGTATCTCTGTTTTTCTTCTTTCTTTCTTTTTCTTTTCATGCCTCCCAAGCAGACGTCTGCCACTTCTCAATCCAGAGGTCAGTCACTTCTTTATGCAGCCTAGAAACGATCACAGAAGAGCCTGTCCTTGCCAATGAGAGCCATCAGTGCAGCCTTCTCTTCCCTCTGCCCGTTACCCCTTACAGTGATTCTGAGGAAGGATCTGGGTCTGACCATTCCACTGAAGCTCCATCAGAGGAAAGCAGCACACCCAACCAGCCTCGAGAGCTCCTACCCTCCAGGGAACAAGGAACAAATCTGGCTGCAGAACACCAAGGGCAGGATGACCCAGGAGCAGCTGGCACAAGTTCAGTAGCCCCAGAGGATGAGAGGACGAGCGTGGCAGGACGTTCCACAGAAGGAAATGGCTGGACACAGTGCAGTGAGGCTGAAGATCAGGGTGGGTCAGCAGCACATCCCCAAAAAGCCAGGCTGGTAGAGGCAGCAGATCACAGTGCTGGCCAACCTGTAGGAAACTGCCAAAAGCAAAAAAACCAACCAGGTCAGGTATTAGCAGATATGAAAAGCACCTTTGAATCCAAAGGGCAAAACCTGGGTGCAGCAGCTGTTCCACCCCAACAAAGTGATGCCATTACCAGCGCACAGACAGATTCTCCCCAGAAAGCCCAGGCTGCACAGGCTCTCCCTGTCTCTGCTTCTCAGACGAGCTCTTACATGTTGGCAAGGAGGGCAAAGAGTGAAGGACTGAAGACGTCAGACTCCTCAGCCTTAATAAAAATTCCGAGCAGCCTGTCTCCAGCAGCAGAAGTGTACTTTGATGCCACTGTCAATGACCGGATCTGGAGCAAGCTGGATTGCGGCAGCCACCGTGACAGCATGTCCTCCTCGTCCAGCATGTCCTCCAACGACACCGTCATCGACCTCTCTCTGCCCAGCCTGGCTCGCAAAAGCCTCCCGGACCTGGGCATCCGCCAGGACAGCCTGGAGCCCCTGGCCATCAGGAAGGGCACGCGCCCACGCTCCGCCACCACCTGCAGCAACGAGATGCCAATGGTCAGCAAGAGCAAGTCCAACCCCAACCTGAGGTCTGGCCAGCTGCCGGCCGATGAGCTGTGCCCCCGGCCCCTGGCCAGGAGCCCTCAGGACGCCTTCTCGTCCATTCCTAGAAGGCACACCTGGAGCAGGCTCTACATGGAGAGTCTCAGGCAGTCCTCTAACAAATCCAAAGCGCATGACACGGTTGGGAACAACCAGGCCAAGTCCAAAAGCCTCGGGGACCTTACCTCTGACGACATTGTGTGCACTTTTGAAAGCAAATACCGCAGCATCAGCAGGAGCTTCGTCACGCGCTCCATGCGGGAGCAGCGCCGCTCCTCGAGCCTGCGGCCCTCGGCCAAATCCCGGGACGAACTGACTGAGCAGCTGAAGAAGCTGACGGCCTTCCAGCAGGAAAACGACATCACCTCCCCCATCAGCCTGGAGCCCAGCGAGTCGGAGGAGGAGGGCGAGAGCGTGGGGCTGCTGCGCCGCTCGTCGTCGCGCAGCCAGAGCCGCGTGCGCTACATCGCCAACAGGGCGCGGCAGGCCCAGGAGAGGCAGCGCCTGCAGGGCCGGGCACAGCTCGGGGGCAGCCCCATCGAGGAGAGGGGCAACCCCGAGGGCGCCTGCAGCGTGGGCAAGGCCGGCTGCACCGACCCTGCTGCCCACACAGCCCTGCCGCCCTCGCCCAAGGGCCAGCCCGACTGCGGCGCGGACACCGAGGTGTTCTTCATGCTCAAACTGTGACCTGGCAGCGCCGGGACTGTTTACACTCCTGTTTTACACAGCAAAACACAGCGACATGAGAGGCCCAAAACATGGCTTTGGTGCTTCCTGGCCTTCCCTTGAGCCCACGGGTGCTTAACAGCACGACTCCAAAGGAATAGATGAGGATTTATTTTTAATTGCTTTGCCCAGCCTCTGATTTGGCCTCCTTTGTGTGTGACCACTTCTTGCGTTTGCGGTTTGCTCTTGGTCTTTACTAATTTCAATAATTCTTCTTACAATAGTAACCTTGATGTTTAATAGCTAAATGTGATGCTAACGACAGCTAAGGTAAATTTTGCTCTTACAAATCATGGATTCATGTAAGGAGGCTGGACTTAGAATCACATTTTATTTTCTGGAAGAGTTTGAGGCTTCTGAGGGTGTGAATTAATAATGTAGTAGACACAGTCCATCTTCCATCGTGGACCTGCTTATTTCAGTGAAAACCCATATTTTCTCTTTGAAGAAGAGCTCTCTTGTTCCAAAGCAATGCTTTTATAAACCCAGGCTGTTTATAAATCTATCTATATATATCTATATATACACACCTGTGTGTATGCAAAGATATGTCTGCACATGTATGTACACATGCACACCCTGAACCTGAACTCTGACTGTTCCTTGTCTCAAGGCATCATCTGAGGGAACTGAGACAGGAGAGAGAAGGGAATGGCTAAAAATAGACAGGAAATATCTTCTGACTTTACTTCAGAAATGGCTACGAAGCATGTTAGTCTTTTCTTGAAACAGCACTGTCCCTTCCTATGGTATTTTAACAATGCTGCTGTACATAGCACTTTTTGGATGAATTTTACTATTTCTGTATTGCACTGCCATGCAAAATTTTCAATGATATGTTTAAAAAAAAAAGAGATATTTAATTTTTTTAGATGGACATATTTAGAATTAAATACAACCTAAACAGAGTAATAATTTTTCCTTCCCCCCCCTTTTTTTTTACTTTTTACTTTTAGGGATGTTGTCATGTGTCCCCCCCCAGTCCCCAATTATGATGTCATTTATTATAGATGTACATTTTATCAGTGATGGAGAAGAATGTTTACTGAGATGCATTTTAAAGAGAAACAGAGGTTTAATTTTATTTCAGTCTGCATAGAGTCCCTAATTTTGAGAGGATATTTTGCCTTTGTAATGATTCTTTTGTGTATATTGCAAAATTTAAGAATTTGTTTGTAAAACCACCTTACACTACTAAAATAAATATATTTAACCTTCCAGCTGGTGACTCTTCAGCTGTAACATAACCCTGGGGTTTGTGATACACAAACATGGTTCATTCTATCTGCTTTGTTTTTCAACTTCCTTTGTGGATAACATTTGATTTTACTCTTTTTCAGAGGGATGGCCAGTGCAGACCCAGCTCAGATTTTCTCAGGTCCTCCAGAACTTGTGCAAGGATTGGCAGAGACTGACATTCTGTGGTGTGAGACACAGCACAGGGGCTGGTGTGAAAATTCTGGGGGAACTGGTGGAATTAGTAGCCAAACAGGCAGAAGGAGCTGATCCATCCTGGAGCAGCTGTACAAGTAACACAGATGGCCCAGTTTCATCTCTGAGGGGGTTTAAAGTCTGGCTGGAAATGCTGCAGCACAGTTTTGTTCTTCACCTGTCACTTGATTGAAAAATCACTTCTATTCCTGTCCCGGCAAAGTGCACAGTGAAAGTGCATTTTACTTCCTTCACACTCCCCCTGGAAGGGCTGTCACTTGTGGAGCTGGAAAGAGGCTCTTGCTTCTAATTTTAGTATCACTTGGCCACAAGAATTTAAACTCTGAGATGCCAAAACAGTAACAAAATTTAGACTCTGAGATATCAAATGTAGGGCTGCCAGTGTTATCACTGTCACGGTGATGGGGCTGGGGGGGGGTTAAACTTTCTGATTAAATCTTTTCAAGTGCTCTTCATATTTTGTCTGAAAATATTCCCTCAGTTTTGCAGCCTGGCTCGGATCTGCACAGCTTTTCTGCAGGACTCAGACCCTGCAGACCCCAGGAGAGCTTTGGGATGTGCACTGAGGTGACCCTAGAGCATCACTGCAGGCTCTGAAGGAAAGGAGGTGAAGCTGCAGCAGAACGTGTGATCTGCCAAGAGGAGCCTCCCATTGTGTCCCAGCACAAAGCAAATTTCATTAACATTCTCTGGACGAAAAATCATTCGTGTAATACTTTAATTTCAGGCTGAAACGCTGCAGGGAGCCGCTGCTTTTGTAACTTTAATGCTTTTGCAGCTTTAATGTCAAGTACATGCAACTTGACAGCTTTGGAAAGTCAATGTTTAATAGGCCTATTTGTGTCTTCTCAAAGACTAAGTCTCACAATCAGATTATTTTCATCTTTAATTGATTGAGCAATACTTGTTAAATTAATGCACCTCACAGGAGGCAGCACTTCAAAACATTTACCTTTGTTCAGAATTTCGACCAAGAGTATCTGGATTTAACTCATTAGGGTACATGTGAAATTGGCCCTCTTGCTTCCAAATTAGTAGCAGCCACTTTTCCAGCTTATTTTGTGACACTACCTAAGACCGACCATTCATCATGTATTTATTTATTTATTCCTATAAGTGGAATTTATTCCAGCATTTGAGAATTATTTGGAATTTAGGTCAGCAGAAGGTCACAGTTTTGCTCGTCATTCTTCTGCTCTCTCAATACATCCTGAGACTCCTGGATGTGGATTTCAGGTCATTAAAGTGTGAGATCTGAAATCCAAAGTTTCCAGGTCACAAGCAGAGTATTGGACATGGCTGGATGTGGGATTTATGATCTGTATTCCTCATTGGCCTTCATGAACACTGACAATGAACATTGCATTGTGTCTTTCAAAGCTGATTTTCTGTGCGATCAGCAGGCAGGAAAATGGGCACAGCTGGGGACAGCTCCAAAGGGAGGAATTTTACAGGAACGCCACAGGCCAGGAAGAGAATTTTGTGAGTCTTGATGCAGCACCCAGCTCTGGACTGAGCTGCCTCCAAAGCCCGGCCTTGGGGTGGTCTCTTCCCAAAGCCCCCTGTGTGGGTGTCCCCCCTTCAGCTGGCACCTTTGGAGGCCACTCCTCCTCATCCTCCTCCTCTCCCAGTATTTATCCCAGCTCGGGATGCCCGAGCCTGGGGATCCTCCCGTGCTCCATCCCGAGCTGCTCCTGGACAGACGGACAGACGGACGGCCAGGCACAGACAGGCACAGACAGACACAGACAGACGGCCCCAGGGATCGCTGTGAGTGACAAACTGCCTTCACTTCGTGCTTTGCTGCTGCCAGGGGGCAAAGCCTGGTGCCACCAGCCCCTACGTGGCTTTTTAACCCAGGAATTTTTTTAATTTGTGCTCTTAGGGAATCACTGAGCAGTCTGTTCAACAATTTCTTTTCAAAGTCGTGCCAGCAATATATTACCAGCTCTGATTAATTCCGGTTTTTTTAGAGGAGGCCACTTGAAACAAAGATGATTTTGTTGCGTGTACCAAATTGTGAGGGAAAAGGAACAGGAATTTGGAGGTTAAACCTGCCAGGAAAAGCACAGCTCCTCCCTGGCTCAGCCTGAAGGCTGCTGCTTCTTTTCCTTTTTTTTTTTTAATTTTCTTTCCCTGTGGTTGGTGCAGCTGCTCAGTTTTTGTGCTGCTCTGGCAGAAGCCAAGAGCAGCAACTACTTTGTCTAAAAAGCAGTTGTAGAATAAAGTCGGTGCTGGCTGATGTACAGCTCAGATCTCAGCCCTCTCCTCTGGTCCTTTCACAAGGATCAATGGATATTCCCATTTGGCAGCATTTTTTAACAGCAGCAACAACAAAACCAGCATTGAAATTTAACCTGGAAAGAACCTTCTGTGGAGGTTCTAGTTATTTTTCTCATTAGGTGAAAAATATAGGTGGAAAATGAGTGAGGGAAAGTACTGAGCTGTAATGCTAAGAGTTTTCATAGGATGCAGGATTGGGGAAATTTCCTAAAAGCTGATGAGGTAAGATCAGTAAATCCAGTGTTTTCTGAGCATCAGTCAGCAGCAAGCAATGCCATGTGTACTATATTTTTGCCTACACACTTTCATAAATGGTAAATTTTCTTGGGCATTTTTAATTTATTTTCTATAATTTCTGGTGTAATGGTGGCCTGTATCTCGTTGAACAACAAATACCATTGAAAATATTGCTGCTGCTGCTTCCTCTCCTGCCCTTTCCTTGGGGTGGAACCCACAGGGAGAGAACCACCAGTGGGTAAATCCCCTTTTTTAGGTTTGTCACATCCTTTTTCCTGCAGTGGGGACTTCACCAGAGCCTTTCTTTAGTACTTTTTGTGGCTGAGCTCAGCAGTGACTGTTTTCAGCTGGAGACTTTGGAATTGTGGCTGTAGAGAAAAAGGAGCAGAAAATCCAGGACAAACTGATCTCATGCAGTGATGAGGAGCTGTAGGACCAGGTTTAACTGCTTGCCTTTCACCTCCAGCAGGAAGGTTCCTTCAGAGCAGCAGGAATTCCTGCTCCAATGGATAAAAGTCTTCACTTCACAATCGGTGTGCTCACAGCCGTGCTGCTCCTGAGGGAATCGAGCCAGGCAGGTGAGGAAAAGGATCCAGAAGTGTTGGCTGCACCCAAACCTGGTTTTGTTCTTCAGAGCGTTAATTCCTTCTGTTTTTACCCTCCAGGGCTTGCAGGATTTTGTCTTAATCTCAGAATTTGCTTTCAAATGAGTTATTAAGAGATTCCCCAGGGCCCACCCTGTGGCTGGGACTTTGTCAGTGCTGCCACCAAGTGTCTTTGATGTCCCCAAGTGTCTTTGATGTCCCCAAGTGTCTTTGCTGCTATGACAGAGATGGGGGAAGATGAAAAAAGCCAAGAAAAAGGGTGGGTTTAGGTGTGGTTATTGTGGTTAAAGCTGCATTTCTGTGAGTTTGTGGTCCCTTGAGCTGCAACAAGATGCGCTGAGGATGGGAGAGAAAACTGAGGTGAGGTGGCCAGTCCTGACCAGTGCCAGGAGCCTTTTCCCAGCAGGAGCCTCCCTTTGGAAGGCTGGCCAAGCTCAGAGTAGCAGGAGCAAAGAAAAAGCTGATTTTTTGCAGCCACAGTGGCTTCCTGCAGCCACCAACCTACGGGGAAGGGAAGGATGAGCCCATCCCTTTATCCTGTGCTGCTGCAGCCTCCCAGGAGGATTCCCAGGAGGATTCCCAGGAGGATTCCTTGATGCTGGGAAGTGTCACTGCCATGACCTGGGGTTGGTGCTGCAGCCCCATCGCCCCTGGGCCTTTCAGGAGGGCTCACAAAGGGGCTTTGAGCTGGGAGCTGGAGCCCTCAGGACGCTCTGCTGGCTTCCAAGGAACCCCACAGGCCCTCAGAAAGGGGCTCCAAAAGCTGCTGCTGCCTTTAAAGGGTTTCCAAAGGGAGACAAGAGAACTCCTTTGTGGAGATTTCCAGCCCCCACGGAGAACTGTAGTGGAGAGGGAAAAAACAGGTTTTGTTTTACAATAATGTGGAGTTCAGCACAAGGCCAGAAAATGCAACAGCAAAGAAGGAAAAATAAATACATAATGAATGAATATGCTGTTATATTTAGAGGAAAAACTCACAGCTTTTGCTTGAAAGAGTGAAAACACCCTGCATTTTTTGGTTTATCTTGAGGGATTTTTGGCTTTTGTGCCGTGAATTCTCTGAGTCCAAGGAGCAATGCTAAGCAAATTCTAGAAAAATCATCCTGGGCAATTAATAAGCAATATATTGACAGGATCGTGGTTTTAATTCTGCATCTCAGATGCAGAACCTGCCAGCAGCTGGGGAAAGGAAGAGTAAGAAGAAAGTGTCTGGGAAGTGAGTGGTGGAGAACTTCTGGCTTCTCCTCAGGAGAAAATGGGGCTTGGCAGGAATGGGGGCAAATCTGGGCTGTGTGGGGAAGGAGAAGAGCTGGTGCTGCCCCTCCTCAGGGATGCAGGATCCATCCCTCAGAGGGTGAGGGACATGAAGTGACACCATGAAGTGACATTAGAACCTCCTGCAGCCCCTCTCTGCTTTGTGTGCCTTCTTTTGTGCCCTGGGGGAGGAAACAAAGGGAGTTTGAGAGTTGAGGGTGATCGTTCTGATCGTTTCAGTGCACTGTGAAATGAGCAGCTGTAAATACAAGCCCCACACAAATCTGATTTTGTTGTATTTTTCCAGGAGCTGGGAGGAATGATGATGCTGTGAGTAAGGTATGTTTGAGTTCATTAGTGCAGAGCTACTAACAAAGGCATAGGGCAGATGATCTTACATATTTGATTCAGAAACAGTGGTCAGAGTGTACAAAGATTTTAATCTTTGAAGAGTTATTATTTTAAGTACACTGTTGATGGCTGGCTGTGTCTCTGTGCTGCTTTCCTTTGTTTGTTTTGGGGGGTTTTTTGGACTGAAATTTATTTTCCAGAGCTCAAAATTCGGTTGTGCCCCAGGGAAGAACCTGCCAGTAGCCCTGTCTTCATGGCTGGTAGAGTTGGGGATTTTTGTGATCACAGCTTCCAAGACAAAGCTCATCCCTCAAAGCCTTCCATTGCACAGAGAGAATTAAAACAAGATCATTTGGCTCCTGGAAGGACTGAGGTTTCTTCTGCACATTTTGTATTGCATATATATATTTATATATTCGCACACACATCTACACATCCTCTCTGTCTAGGAAAATCACCCTGTAATTTTACAATAAGCAGATACATTTAAGACCAACAAACCTCACAGAATTTGACACTTCACTAGAAAAAGCTTAAATTGCCCTGAAGTGGCTTTGATGAGGAATTCTCTCGAGTGGGTGACTAAAATTGGAAGATATATCTTTAATTCACAGAAGTGAATCCACGTTTTCCTCTCCTCCTCCTCCTCCTCTCAGGTTTCCAGCTGTTCTGTGTCTCCTGGAATTGCTCTCTAATGAGACCTTAATTGGCTGCTAATTCTTTTGTCTGCAGCACGGATGGCTCTCTTGGGAAGGCTG
The DNA here is from genome assembly GCA_013396995.1 of Dicaeum eximium. NCBI lineage: Eukaryota > Metazoa > Chordata > Aves > Passeriformes > Dicaeidae > Dicaeum > Dicaeum eximium. The sequence goes on along the minus strand of VWZP01007623.1, from coordinate 554,585 downwards.
TACACACCATCTGAAGATGTGCGGCAGCATTTGCAGCGATTTTTTGTTTGCAGCAGGCAACGAAGCGAAACGCTGCGATTTATTAATTAGTTAGGAAACAGCAGCACTCACTGCAGCTCCCGGGGCAGCCTTAGGCTTGGTCTAACTCAGGCGCATCCCCTACACCTCCCAGGTCACCCCAAGGTAAAGCTCAGCCTGGTGGAGCCTTGCCTGGCGCTTTGAAACCCAATTGTTGCTCAATTTGTGCTTTGCAGGGCACAGACTCGCGGGGAGCAGGCGAGGGCCTCCCGACCCTGACCGTCACCACCATCCTGGTAAGGCCCTGGCAGGGCAGGGGGCAGCTGGAGCTGCACTTTGCCTTTTTTATCCCCCTCACTTGGGGCTTGGACAGGGATGTCCCTGCTCCTCACAGGGTTTTGGGGCTGGCTCAGGGCTGGGGAGGTGCCAGATCTGGGGGCTGTCACTGCGGCCACAGGGCTGTGTCAGTGCTCTGGGAGCAGCCAGGCCTGAGTGTCACCACCATCCTGGTAAGGCCCTGGCAGGGCAGGGGGCAGCTGGAGCTGCATTTTACCTTCTGTATCCCCTCACTTGGGGGTTGGACAGGGGTGTCCCTGCTCCTCACAGGACTTTGGGGCTGGCTCAGGGCTGGGGAGGTGCCAGATCTGGGGGCTGTCACCCAGGGCTTTGTCAGTGCTCTGAGGGCCTCCCGACCCTGACTGTCACCACCATCCTGGTAAGGCCCTGGCAGGGCAGGGGGCAGCTGGAGCTGCATTTTACCTTCTGTATCCCCTCACTTGGGGTTTGGACAGGGGTGTCCCTGCTCCTTGCAGGGTTTTGGGGCTGGCTCAGCAGTGGGGAGGTGCCAGCTGTGTAGTGGGCACAGATTTGGGGGCTGTCACTGGGGCCACAGGGCTGGGTCAGTGCTCTGGGAGCAGCCAGGCCTCTCTGCTGAGGGGCTCAGTTCCCTGAGTGCTGGTTCTGCCCTAAGGTAGGAACAATGTCAAGGTCACACAGGGACAAAACCAGGGGATAAAATCCCCCAGATGCATCACCAGGTGCTCCAGACAAGCAGGGCTTTCAGGAGAAGCTGCAGCAGTGAATTTTCTGACCCTGACGTCAGGCCCTGCCCAGCCTGTTCCCCTCACCTGAGGCTTTGATGGGCCAAAATGAAAATATTTGGCTTTTAGGCCGAGAAGAGATTTTCACTTATTCCTGTGGTACCTATGTGTGGAATGCTTTGAATCCTTTCCCCTCAGGGGACATCCCCAGGGGCATTGCCTTGGAAAGATCTGTCACAGAGTTTTCCTGCAGGATGTGGCTCACATCTCCAAGGAATTATCGTCCCAACCTGAATAACAGGGAGGGTTTGCCAAGGCCGGGGAGGGTTTGCCAAGGCCGGGGAGGGTTTGCCAAGGCCGGGTTTAACTCCAGGGCTGTGCTGCCCTGGGGAGGCTGAGGTGGGTGCTGTCCCTCCCTGGCAGGAGGATCCCTACGTGATGGTGAGAGGAGCAGAGCTGGAGGGATACTGCATGGAGCTGCTGCGGGCCCTGGCGGGGATGCTGCGCTTCCAGTACCGCGTCAGGGTGGTGGGCGACGGCCAGTACGGGGCTGTGGCTGCTGGTGGCAACTGGACCGGCATGATCGGAGAGATCCTCAGGAGGGTAAGGCCCGGGTTGTGTCCCTGAGGTGCCCTGCAGGGACACGGCAGCAGGAGGGGCTCTTGGGCTGCCTTAGGATCTGCTCAGGGACTGTGGAATTCGGAGTTCTCCTGCTTGGATGAGCGGCAAGACTTGGAGTTGGGTTTGGCTTACAGAGATGGAAATACAAGGAGGCAGCAGCCAGAGCAGGAAACCCCTGTTACAGCCAGGGCAGCACTTGTCTGTCTTGGTGTTTGTAGCCTGTCAGACTGCAGACACCTTGGCAAAACTTACCCTGAGCTTAACCCCTGGGTGAGACTCATTTCATGCAGAATGGCAATGCCCAGACTCTTGAAGAGATGCTTGAATGCACATTTCAGCTCATCAGGTGCATCCCCTGTGGCCGATATTCTGTCACTTGTGGGGAACACTTCAATTAAAGTGCCAATTAAAGTTCAATTCTTTGCCCCTCTGAGCTCAGTCTGTGCCCAGCTCTCAGAGTCAGACAGAACAGCCTTTTATTCTAGGTGAGCAACCCCAGCCTAGGTCCTGCTGCAGAAGGAAACCAGAAGCCCCAGACACCAACCAGCTCCTCACTGTGAATGATTCCACTGGATGGAATGATTCCCAGTGATTTCCATGGGAAACCTGTCCTGTTCCTCAGGGCTCACATGCCAAGGCTGCTGACTTGGAGAAGTGGTGCCATTCCAACACCTGCCCAGTCAACCAGGAAGCACCTGCTTGAGGGACAGAAATGTTTGAGGGGCAGAAATGTTCCCTGGGCTGGGTGGCTGATTGGTTTTATCTCCTTGGCAGGAAGCTGACATTGCAGTGGCTCCACTGACCGTCACCTCAGCCAGGGAAGAGGTGGTGTCCTTCACCACGCCCTTCCTGCAGACGGGGATTGGGATCCTGCTCCGCAAGGACACGGCCTCCCAGGACATGTCTTTCTTCCACTTCCTGTCTCCTTTCAGCAAGGAGACCTGGACAGCCCTTTTGTTTGCTTACCTGCTCACGTGCTTCTGCCTCTTTCTTGTCGCCAGGTACAACTGCATTTGTTTCACAGATTGTGTTCAAGTCAGTGGCTTTCTCACCTATGAAGAGATTAGAAAGTCCCAGGGAGCCTTTTGCTTTGAGGAACCTCCTGTACAGCTCTGGTGCAATGGCTAAGAAAGCTTAAGTCCTGTCAGATTAAGCCAGCATTATGAGTGGGATCTCCAGATGAGGAACACCAGATCTCTTGATGGGGATTATTTTTATTTTTTCCCTCTGAATGTCTGGTTTTATCCTTTTCCCCCAGACTGAGCCCCTGTGAATGGAATGAGCCAAAAAATGAAGAGAACCACTTCACCTTCCTGAACAGCCTCTGGTTTGGAGCAGGAGCACTGGCCCTGCAAGGTGAGCTGGGAGGATGCACCAGAGCAGCTCTGGAAGCAGTGGGGTTTTTAAGATGATGGTGCACCCAGCTCCCTCTGTGACACTGGGGTGAAAAGGTGTCTTAGCAGGGACACTTGGAGCACTAAACCAGTTTGGGGAGGTGTGATTACAGACCTGCTGGGGTTGTAGAGGTGATTGACTCTGGGGAACATTTTCTGCTCTGGGCAATGCCCAGCTGAGCATGGCATGGCTGCTTTGTACAGAGGAGTTTGTGCAGCTTTGGGCCAGAGCAGCTGCTCCAGCCCTGCACTGCAGCATTGGTGCTGCTCAGACCAGCACAGTGGGGCCCTCCAGGCTCTGTGTGGCTGCAGGGCAGGGTCTGCAGTTTCCCTTTACTAAAAGGGAATCTCTGTAGCTCAAGCTGGTGGATCTGCAGGTCTTGGTGTGTGTCTGGCCCCACGTCCCCTGCTGTGTGATTTATGGTTTATTGGCTGTGTGGTGCAGGTGCCAACCCCCGGCCCCAGGCGCTCTCGGTGAGGGTCATCGCCGTGGTCTGGTGGCTCTTCACGCTGGCCCTGCTGGCCGCCTACATCGCCAACTTCACGGCCCTGCTGAGCTCTGGCAGCGAGCAGCTCCCCATCCAGACCTTCGAGGACCTGGTCAAGCAAAGGAATCTGGAGTTTGGGACACTGGAGGGCTCCTCAACTTTCTACTACTTCAAGGTGCAGAGAATCTCATTGTGCCCACACACAGGGGCTGTAGGACTGCTGAGCTGGGGCTGAGTCACACAGCTCAGGCCTTATAACCCCTACAACACCCTCATCACTGTTGACTCTCTCAGTTTTCCTGGAGTACCTCAAATAATATGATTATTGTTCTGTTCAGCCCTTCTTCTGCCTCTTCTCACAGGAAAGCAGGCACAGAACTCTTATTTTCATTCTGTATTCTCCTTTAAAAATCTCTCTACCCTTCAGGGGCTGCCCTTGTGTACCTTGAGCAGCAGGTGCCATCTGTGACCTGTACCCCTGTGTGATGCTTGTCCCCAGTGTTGGGGACAATCTGTGCTTGCAGGGGTTCACACATGGTTTAAGTGCTCTTCTTCTCCAAACTGTTCTACAGCCCTTACACATACAGGCAGATTTTTATATTTTTTTGGTGGTTGTCTCACGCTTGAGTTTGACACTTGGATTTTTGGGCTGCAGAACTCCAAGAACCCCATCCACCAGATGATCTACGAGTACATGGAGAAGAGGCGGGAGCACGTTCTGGTCAAGACCTACCAGGAGGCCGTGCAGCGCGTGATGGACTCCAACTACGCCTTCATCGGCGAGTCCATCTCGCAGGACCTGGCGGCCGCCCG
>VWZP01007623.1:528599-549720 GCA_013396995.1 Dicaeum eximium | reverse complement strand
CCAGGGTGAGTCCTGAGTCTCTGCCCCAGGCTGAGTCCCTGTGCCCCTCTGAGCAGGGTCAGTCCCTGTGCCCCTCTGAGCAGGGTCAGTCCCTGTGCCCCTCTGCTGCCCTGCTCCTCCCTGGGATGGCAGGGACAGCAAAGGGCCAGAGCCAACACTGCTGTTGAGGGTGACCAGACTGAACACAGTACATGGCAGGGTCACTGCTCTGTGGGAAATTCACACTGACACCCCTGGCTCTCACTTTGAACTCTAACTCACAAATATTCCAACTCCCAGGTGTCCTTGGCCCCAGGAATGCAGATCCCCTAATGCAATGAGCAGAGGACAGTCTGTTCATGTTCTTCCCAGAGCACCTTTGCTCTGCCCTTATTCCCCAGGTGCTACCACCCCTCTGTGGCCAGGGCAGGATGGCTGGTAGCCAGGAAAAGCCTTTGGCAGGCGGGGTGGGGTTCAGTGACACCTCTGGCCCTTCGCCCATGAACAATGTTTAACTAAACCATGCTGGGAGCTCTCCCATCCCCCTCTGTCTCCCTCTCCCTCTGCCCAGCTTCCCGCTGGACCAAGCCTCTGTCCATCGCCGTGCTCAAGCTGCGCGAGTCGGGCGACCTGGACTACCTGCGGAACAAGTGGTGGGAGAGCAGCTGCCTGCGCCACAGCCGCGACCGCTGGGGGCCGCTGGAGCCGCCGGCGCTGGGGGGGCTCTTCCTCACCCTGGGCATCGGCCTCGCCCTCGGCATCCTCGCCGCTCTGGCCGAGCTCTCCAGCAGCAGCCGCCGCGCGGCCGCGCACGCCAAGGTGGGCCCTGGGCCTGCCCCGAGCCCGTCCTGCTCCCTGTGCCCCTCCTTTGGCTGCCCCGAGCCTGTCCTGCTCCCTGTGCCCCTCCTTTGGCTGCCCCGAGCCCGTCCTGCTCCCTGTGCCCCTCCTTTGGCTGCCCCGAGCCCGTCCTNTTTGGCTGCCCCGAGCCCATCCTGCTCCCTGTGCCCCTCCTTTGGCTGCCTCGAGCCCATCCTGCTCCCTGTGCCCCTCCTTCCATCAAAGGGGCCCTGCCCCGAGCCCACCCTGCTCCCTGTGCCCCTCCTTTAGCCAAGGTGGGCCCTGCACCTTGTCCTGCCTCCCTGTGCCCCTCCTTCCATCCAGGTGGCCCCAGCTCCTCTCCTGCCTCCCCGTGTCCCTCCTGCACCAGCCAGGCCCCAGCATTTCCACCCTGACCTCGGTTTTCTAAGGAAAGCCGTGCAGTGGGGCAGAGGTGAGGGGAGGCAAGTACTCCTTAAAGTGCCAAAATTTCACAGCTTGGGCTGTGGGATGGGTTTGTAGCCTGAACAGCATAAATATGATAGAAATAAAATAAACCCCTAGCACCTCTTCTCCCCCATCAGAAAAAAAAAAAAATTAACAGTCCCTCAAATTTGAAGGCAGCCACTACGTTCCACTACCCTGGGTGTTAGAGAGGACAGTAAATGATCCATAACAAGTTTATTCCCAGTCGTGGCTGTTCCTCAGTCATTAGACAGGGAAAACAGTGAAACTGCACCAGTGTGTGAGTGCCCCTTGGTGCTCCTGCTCTCCTGCCCTCCCCATGTGCACATAGAAAAGATGGATCCACAGAACAACCCAGCCCCAGCCTTCTCTCCCCCTTTCTCTTTCAGAAATCTTGTTGCTCTGTTTTCACAGAAGAAATCTGCACTCGTCTACGCATAAAAGGAGCTGCCAGACAAAGCCAGGAGCCGTCAGGGAAGGCAAATGCTTAACGAGTTTTTGCTGCAGGAATGGGCCTGTGTTAGGGTTGTACCACGTCCTAGGAGCTGTATCAGTGTAGGAAGATGTTTTTCTGCTAGTCTAGAGTGTTAGTTTGCTAATTACACACACACAGAGCACTTCTGGAGTGGTGGTGGAGCTGCAGACATGAGGAGATTAAGTGGCTTGGAAAAATTTAAATTGATAAGGGGTAGAATGAACGGTGAGAAATTGATAAATGAGGATGGTGGATCCATGTTCAGGTTTGAAGCTCACCCTGTAAGTCCATGAAGGGCTGTAGGAGGAAGTGAGTGGGGACAGGTTAATGTGAAGCCTCTGCTACTAATTCCTGTGTGAGAACAGTTGTGGAACATTAAAGCTCTTGTCTGTCTGCTGTAATCAGGAACAGCAGCTTAAGCATTGCAGCTATAAATAGCCTCACCTGCCCTGCCTGAGCAGGAGGTGCTGGTCCTGGGAAGGTAATTCCTGAATGAGAACTGACAGTGCTGCTGTGTCACCCCAAACAGGCCCTCCCTGCACCCCACACCCCAAAAAGGGAGACCCTGCCACCAAGGAACCACTGGAGCTAAGAAATGCCAGGCAGGGCTCATCCTCTGTCCCTTCCCATCACAGGATAAGGGCCACTGTTGGGTGAGAGAGTGTTTTGTTCTCATTGCCCAAGAATTGAGGATTGACAATGGAAATCCATCAGTGCCAGAGCAGGGAAGGAGGGTGGGGATGAGTCAAACACAGCACAGCCCCAGCTCCCCTGCAAGGGGAGATCTGAGGGTGTTTTGCATCACTCTTCTGCTCTCACAGAACGCTGAAGTTCAGGGGAGCACTTTTCTCAGCTGCATGTTAAACACTCTCCTCATTAAGCTGTTTTCCCTTTCAGAGCTGGGATGACTGAGGCATGTAAGTGTTAGGGCAAATTGGTGGTGAAATCACTCCATTTATGAACTGCACAGCTGAAGGAGGAAAAAAGCAAATTGGGTTCCTTGGGAATGGTGTAATTGCACTGCAGAAACAAAGACACCAATCCTTGTCAGTCCCAGCAGGGAGAAGTGAAGGCAATAAAAACCAAGGGACTCAGGCTGGGAAGTTATGGGTGATCCTGAATCCAGCACTGCACATTCCCTGTGAAGGAATTCAGTGCAGCTGCAGGACTCCCTCCCACGTCCCTCCTGCTAATGGGAACAAACAAGGGGTGAGGAATTCCAGGTGTTGGGAAACCAGGGCTGGTCCTTAACTCCAGACTGCAACAGCCCTGGCTCAGTCACAGCCTGAGCAGCGTTTGTGGGGTGAGAAGGTGGAGCAGCCCTTCCATCAACTGAGCTGCACAGAGCAGGAGAGATTTAGGTAAGTCTAAAAGCTGAAAATGCAACATCAGAAAATGCAACGTCAGGTTCACGTAGCACTTAAAAACTATTTGGTACGTGCTTTGTCACTGCTGGCAGAGTAGGCAGAGATGTATAAAAAAGGTTTCATTGACATTTAAATATATTTCTATATGAATGTCTCACAGAACAAAAAAATAAAGTCTTTTCATCACAAATACTGCAGCATTAAAATAAACACTTACCAAAATAAACAATGAGTGATATACATATATATATTTGAGTGTGTAGACTATAGAGTGAATCATATTGTCGCTTTTTAAGTCACAAAAGCACAATATAAATACGGAATTTCCTGTGAACTTTTGTCCCTGTTGTAATAAAAATACATTCTTTACAGTTAAAGTAAAACTAGTGCAAGTCCATGGGCCGTGCCAGCTCCATCATTTACAGGGCACTTCATACTTGAAGATGACGCTGAAGATTTTGCCCCCGAGGCGGTCGGCGAGCCACGAGTTCTTGATGACGGCCAGCTTGAGGCTCTCACACCTGAGCACGGCGTAGTAGTTGGTGTGGATGGCCCTGCCCATGCCCTCGATGACCACCAGGTCTGTCTGCCGCTCCCGCACCAGCACGGCCAGGCCCTGGTCCAGGCGGCTGCAACACAGCGCGGTCAGAGCGGCTGCACCGCGGCCACTGCCATGGCCACCACCATGGCTACACCACAGCCACCGCCATGGCTCCACCTGCAGCCACACCTTGGCCACACCTTAGTTCCACCTGCAGTCACACCACAGCCACACCTGCACCCCTACCTGCAGCTACACCTGCAGCTGCACCCCAGAGCTGCCCCAAGCTGCCAGCTGGGATTCTGCATGGAGTTACTGGTGCCCAGAAACAGTGGCACCTGAAAGCCAAGGGGATCGACTGAAATGTTGTTTAAATGCACCCAATTTGGGATTTTGGCACAGGTAAGTTCTGTCTCCAATAGAGGAACTGATCAGAAGGAAATAGGTTAAAAAAGGTGAAATGATGCTTCTGTCCCAGGGGGTTTTGGCCACCTGCAGGATCTGACATCAGCCATAAGGTGACCCAGCTGTGTCCTGAACACAGACACCTCACCAAGGGCCAACAGCTGTAAGGCCAGAGCAGTGTCACAGGGCTGTAAATCCACACTAAGCACCTCCTAATGGGTGTGCAGAAGCGATTCCCAGCGGGAAGGGTGGCTGGGATGCTCCACAGCCAAACCTTTGAGCATCCTGCAGCTGAGGGACACAAACCACACAGTGGCACTTTGCCCACATACCTCAGATCCAAGCATGGAGAACTGGAGCCCGTCTGAACCAACAGCAGCTTCTCATCCCTCAGTGCAGAACTGTTCAAAAAGACAAAAATATTAATCAGCTGCTTTGGCAGGGCCTTGCACATCTGGGAATAAGCCAGAGAAGCAGAACTGTCAAAGCCTCTTTTGCAAAGGCTTCCTTTGCTGCAGGGATTTCACCAGGAAACACAATGTTTCCTTGAGCACAAGGACTGCTCAGTCAGCCCTGCATCCTCTCCTGGGGACACTCTGTGTGTGACATACATGGATTTGCCTCTATTAACATAGAAAATTCCTGGTAGAGCAGCTGGAGTGCTTGTCAGGGAAGACACAACAAGAAATATAACTATGGGTGCGCCAGAAAGACCCAATTTCTGGATTTTTCACTTTAATGAAAGCAAATGCTCTGCCTTGGGCTGAGGCTGCAGGTTCCCAGATGCTACTGAGCAGTGAAATGTGCCCAGGATCTGCTTTCCCCAGGGAGGTGGGACTGACTGGTGCTTACTGGATCACGGGGTCCATGGCCGCGATGCGCTCGGTCACGATCAGGGACTCGCTGTAGGTGACGTCGTTGAGGGCAGGGCCAGAGTTACAGGCCAAAATCACCTGGGGGAAGGTGCCAGGAGAGGTCACACAGTCAGGCTCTGGCATTCCAGGTGCTTGGATTATTCCCAGTTTGGCAGAGAAGTGTCCTGCTGGTGAGCAGTGACATGTTCCAGCAGTTACCAGAACTCCAGAGGAATTGGCAAGGAAATGCACTCACCTCTGTCCCTCTAGAAAGGAGCTCTCGGACAAAAGGAAAGACTCCTAAAATTATGTCTATCCCACTGTTATCTGCGAAAATTAAGGCACATTTATGAGGGGGACCCTCCTGCAAGAGAAAACCAATGCATTCAGGATGGAGCACCACTCACCTCAGGGAAGTTTGTTATTCACAGCTACTCCTTCAAACCCCCACATTTTACACCCTCAAACACCTGAGCCTTTGGGTCTGGGTTCAGCAAACTCCCAGCACACACCAGTGACAAACAGGAGGAATGGGGCTCCCTGATGATGTCTTTGCACAGGGGTTTAAAACAGCCTCGAGCTCCTGTGCTGTGTTTGAGACAGGGCTCTCAAACTCCAGCAATAAAACCTCCACCTGCCAACTCAAGCCAGGCCTAACTCCAGAGTCAGGCTGAGATCCTGAACGTGCTGGGTGCCAGCTGGACCTACCTTGGAGGGTGTTTTAAGCCAGCCTGGTGCTGGCTGAACAGGATTCCCTTCTGCCAGGAAAGGGCAGGATGGACTGTGGGGACAGTGACATCCTAAAATGAAAAGATAGTGCCTATTCTCCATTAACCTCTTCATTTGTTCTCAACCTGCTGTTATGAAACTTGGTTCATTCCAGTTCATACAAGAAAAGAACTGAAAAATGCTTAATTCCTAATAAAAACTGACAGGACAGTGCCTGTAGTTCCCTAATTATCCCTGTTACTGATTAGCTGGTGCTTTGTTTTAGGATGGAGCATGTAATGATTTGCTATAGTCTGCTCATCCCCAACCTTTAGGCTGCCATTTCCAACAGAGAGATTTACACAAAGACATAAAAGCTTTTTAATTAATCTTAATTAAATGGTAAAAGAGATCACATGGGGAAAAAATAAAAAAAAGCTTTGCTAACTGATAAGTTCATTACTTCCAGCAAGCTCCTACATTAATGCCAGTTTTAGCTTGGCTACTCAGGGGGAGGAACAACTCAAACACTACATTTAGCCCCAGGTTTTTAAATTCAGGGGTCTGGGTGTATGGAAATAAGAGCCCTGATAAGGAGGGGAAGCTCTGGAGCAGCTCTTTGAGCAGCTGGGCTCCAGTGGGAATTCAGGGAACCAGCTTGAGAAGTAACCACGTTTTAGATTAATTCCTTTACTCCTTTCTTTACAGTGAATTATTGGGATTTGTTTTGGGCTGTCTGAACAGAGCTCTGTTCAAACCCCACAATTACCAAGGTGGTTTGATGATTAAGGTGTTTAATTAGTGGGTTTAGGGCCACCCAGGGTCGTACCTTCAGTCGCTGCAGCCACTGGCTGTAGGAATCTTCCAACCAGGGACGTTCTGTGGCACAGACAGAGCAGTGTCAGCATTTCTTATCAGCAGCCACTAACTCTTATCAGCAGTCATTCTGCACATGGTACAAGCAGGAGGTTCATGCTGCACTCATTGAAGCATTTGAGCTCAGGTTTGGAATGTTAAATGTGTAGGTTCACAGAGTTTCTGAGCTCTTTGTTATGGGAATGGCTCCATCAGAGTAGGCCTGAAGTGGAATTTTCACACTGAAGCTCTGGAGTGGTGTGAGTTGGGTGCTGGACCCCCAGGACACTTCCCTGGCAGGGACACAGCAGTGAGTGACCATCTCTGTGTTTAAGGAGAGAGTCTGCAGGTTTAATTCCTTTGGAGCATTACCCAAACTCTGGGTGTGCATTTAGATAACCCTACCAAGTCCTAATGCTTCCTTGTCAGCAGAAGCCCCACAAACATTCCCACTCCATCCCCTCATTAACATCCAGCTCCAACCACCAGCAGGGATCTCCCCTTACCTTGGAGCTTTGACTTGGCTTCTTCAAACCCAAACTGTGGCTCAGACTCCAGAACACTGGCACAGGAGAGAAACAAAGGGCACACAGTTCAACACCTCCATCTCACATCAGTGGAATTCAAACATTTCTTTAGCTGGTGCTCAGCAATTTTACTGCACTGCTTCTACTGGGGGTGTCTGTGGGTCCCAGGACTGGGAAATGTATTTTGTGATCATGTTAAAAACAAAAGGCTCATCAGGACATTAAATCAGACTTCTGATGCTAAAAGAAAACAGCTCCAGCAAGGTACAGATGTTTGCAGGCAGTAGGCCAGAGGCAAAAAAGACATTTTTGGGTCTGCAAACCACCATGAAATGTAATGACTTAAACCAGCTGCAAGCTGTAACAGTGCTGTAGATTGAGGAACTTTATCTTTTAGAATAAAACCCACAACTGAACATTCTGTAGCTTAAAGGGTGCTGTTAAAGGATGTAACACCTACTCTGAGACTGCCTTTGCTCCCCAGTCAAAGACATTCCCTGCCAGAAGTCCTTTCACCAGTGCAAACTGCCTTTCCTCCCAGTCCAGAGAATCCAGGGACTCGATCACACTCTGGAAACACTTTAAGGCTATTCCATTTTCTTTCTGCTTTACCTGTAAGACAGACAGGAAACACAGGATGTACAGACCAACACTTCTCACCCAGCCTTGGCTGTCTCAGTCCCAAGGCCACATTCAAGCATCTCCTCTGTGTTCATGGCCTCTCCTGGACCAACAATTACGGCTGTCAGCATGCTTAGGGCCAAGAAAAAACTTTCCTGGATTCTCTCAAAAAGTGTCATGAGTGCCAGGATATGATCTATAGCCAGGAATTACTTTTCTTAACAAGTTAGAGGTGCAATAGATCTTGAGCAGGTTGGGAAAGGGGTCTTGACCAAGGTGGGGAATGGAGAGTGGACACACAGAAACCTTGTAGCAGGAACATGATGCATCAACCCCAGGAAACCACTAGCAGCAGTTCCAAAAAATCTGAAGGGTGGTTTGGTCTTTTTTTTTTTTTGTTTTTTATCATCCCAAATTCTCAGCAGCTCTCAGTTTTTTTTCTCTTCTCTGTCTCCCATGAGATCAGTGTTACAGGGTGAGTTCTCTTAGAAAATTTAAAATTATTCTGGGTACCTAAATCTTGTCTTGGCAGTAAACTTGTCTGAATTACAAGAAGCAAACATCAGCAAAAGCCACCTCACGTGTTTTAGCCCTTTCTCAGAGTGAAGGTACCACGTGACAGTGCAGCCAGGGAGAACTTTCTCTGTATTTTGCAGAAATATGTCAACAGTCAGGAAAAAAGCCTTGGATCAGCCACTAGCAGTGTTGTCATTTATATGTCACACAAACAAGTGGTGAGGAATGGACATACAGAAAGTTATTTTTTGAGAAATACTGACTCAAATGTCCTCTCCCCAATCATTTCATGTCACAGAACAAAACAGAGAGAGAAAACAGCTGCACAGTGGCAATGGATGTTTTTAAGAGCAGGAGGTTGTGAATTGTGTCCACTCCACCCCAGTGCTGAGCATCTCACAAGTGACAAAAGCAGCTACAGAGGAGTGAATCAGAGCAGTGTCTGGTGATATTTTTGGTTATCATTATCCTCACCAGGAGCCTGTTCAGGTAAAGGGGTTTATGCCCCACTCCCCAGTGCTGTCTCTCCTGCCCCAGCTGTCACAACCAGTGCAGGGACTGGTTCCCAATCCATCCATCACTTACAGTTTCAGAGTATTGGAAAAGTGTCTTGAACTCACCTTGGAATAGGGATCTGGAAAACTGAACTCATTCAAACAGTGTTCCCTTGTATCCAAGAGACTTCTGACTGTTAAGGTACCATATGCACTTTAAAAAGGGAAAAGGGGGAAAACCAAATCAATTACATCAAACAGAAAAAGTTATTTTTCCCTGTTTCCTCTCTAAGTCACAGCCCCTCACATGAGCACTGAAGCTGAAAGTCACAGGTGCTAAACCCTGCTCTACAGTAAGATTATTGAATCTACAATAAGAACCTACAATTAAGATTATTCAATAACCTTAAATCTACAAGAGATTATTTAAATACAGTAAAGGAGAATGTTAAGGATTAACTTGCTGCTATTTTTAATGACAGATTTTCTGCCAAGATAGAATTTCTCTGCTCAACTCCAACACATGAAATCCAAAATCTCTGTGCAGAGGACTTGATGTTTGGCACAGAAACTTGCCCAAGCTTTCAGCCTTCTTTGCTTTGTTTGCTCTGCTAACAACCTGGTTAGCTTTGGTGGGTTTTCACTGCTCAAACAGAAGCAGCAAGTGATGCAAAAGGGAAAACAAAACCACTTACAAGGGCTGCTGCCTGAGTGTCTGGAGCTTGTTCCAGTATTTCTGCCGGAATTTCTCAGCTCTCTCCTGTGCGTCCGCAGAGTCTGGCTGGCTGGCTGCAGCTCGCTTTGCCACCTGGCACAGAAAAGAGGCAACACTGGAGTTACCAAATTAACTCCTCCTCCTTGGAACTGATGTGGAGTTCAGGCTGAGCAATAACCCCTCCATCTGCCTCCCTGTTCTGTGCCTGCAGCCTGGCTGCTCCCTCCCACACAGCACCTCCCAGCCTCCCTCCATTCCAAACAGTAAACAACAATTTTAATGTCTCTTTTCATCCCAAAAGATTTAAAGTTTGTTTTCCAGACTGTGCTGTCAGAAATTAAGCACAAGTTCTAGCTACTTAGAGGAGGGAAAAAAAAATATCAATGCACATACACTAAAGAAGAAACAGGCAGAAATTTAATGGTGCACGTCGACCCCTTGTGTTCTCTTTTTGTTTACTCCTTTGAACTGCCTGAATCAGCTTCAGGGCAGAAAAAAAGTAACTTGTGTCTGGTTCACTTGTGCTCTTCCCATGGCAAAGTGTCTGTGAGGCAGCAGGACTGTTCCCAGAGGAGGAACAACCCAAGGATCTCTGGCCTTTGGTTGTGTAACTGTCCTGCTTGCAGCTCTGTACAGAGGGGTCCAAGTGCCATTAAAGACAGAAAATGCTTTGAAAACACCTTTCAGGAGATAAAAATAAAAACTCCACAAAAGAACATTTCTGCCTTTCAAGGGGCCAAGCCCTTCCTTAGGAGACTGGGACAAAGTCAGGTGCCTCTGTTACAGGGAAAGAGGGGCTGCACTTCCAGAGGGGTGACACAGCAGGAATATTTTCCAGGACAAACATGCTGCTTCACAGAAGATTTGTTTCCTAAATACCTGTGTCACTCCCACAGAACTGTTTTGTGACACTTACCCCATCCAGTGCCTCCTCAAAGCAGGTGAGCCAGTATTTTCTGGCCATGGCATCATCTGTGAGGTCAACAGTGTCTGGGATATAGGTGGAGGGGTCTTTCAGCAGTGGCAGATTAACAAGTGGTCTCTCCAATCTGTCCATTTCCAGCATGTCAAACTAGGGGAGAAAGGAAGGAGATGGATGAGAACTCACTCAGAAATTAATTCACAATGAATTAAATTAGCACAAGGGCTGCAGAAGTCCAGCCACTGTTAAGACTGACAGATTTGCAGACAATTATAGGTCATCATAAATAATCCAGTTCCCTCTGTGGATTATTTTATCCATGCCCACTCTACAGACAGAAATTATCCAGTGTGAAAAGAATCCATTGTGAAATCAGAACTGCTGTACTGTCAGTGACTTTAAGAGATGACTGGGCTTGTGCTCTTCTGTCCAATCTTGTATTTGTCTTCTCATAGGAAGCAAATTAACACTGCTTAAAGATGGTTGAACATGAAATCCCAAATTCTGAGGTACTTCAGCTGCAGCAAAATCCAGCTGCTCCAGAGAAAGGGTAAGAGACAAACATTCCCCCACTCTGGTGAAGGAGAGTAAGACAAAGCATCAGCCAGTCTGTTCCATGGAACATTGCATCCAGCACCACACAGGACACCAGACAACACCACACCAGACACCAGACTGGGCACTTCTCTGGGAAGCAGGAGCCCCAGGGGCAAGAAACAACCAGCTGGAGAATAATCACCCATGTGCAGGTCAGCACTGCCAAGAGAACACACACAGGTCTAGAAAAGACAGCACATACTGTACCACTGCGTGTTCTCTGCATGGGGTAAACATCAGGGGATGTGCTCATAAGCCCAGAACTCCCAGCATAATTCTCTCCCCAGCTGTACTGGTTTGGATCTAGAAAAGAGAAAGACACAGACACACATCATCTGAAAATAAAACTGAGAATACTCCTGTGAGTGAGTCTAGAGCCAGCATCCCTCTGAGCAGCTGCTGCACTACACAAGCCAGCTCCCCTTGTCTTTAAAAGCAAACAGAATTTTTCCCTCTAACCCCCAAAAGAGATGTTTCAACCACTCAGTGAATTACCTGCTCCAAGGAGCTTCAACCTGAATGAGACAAGAGACAATTTAAGTTCTAAAATAGTTCTTTTTAACCCCATTTCCTTGTCATTAATCACCTCCAAAGCACTATCACTGAGCATCTCTTATTTCTAAATCTAGATCCATTAATAACCAAATAGTATTACAGAACTCTCAAAGCACAATGTAAGCTTCAGAGAAACACCAAAGTTATTTCTAGATTGGCTTTATTTGAGAAAAGTTTAATGAGCTCAGATGTACAGTACATGCTGCAGAAGCAATGTCTTTAATTCTTCAGTAGCTGGTTCCTTGCCCATCTCTATCAAATGGGCAGGAAAAGAATTCCACATCCATTTTTGGAGGTGTATTTGATACTTACTGAGCTAAGTACCATTAGCAGCCTGTGGCTGTGCCACTGTAACCAATGTACTGCCTGGCTTGCCAGCACACCAACAGGGAAAAAGGAAAACTAAATAGGCAGAATTCCACCAAAGCACCCTGGATCCAAGGGAACTGGACAGAAGGGTCTCCTCTGTGAGGCTTTTCACTCTCAAACACAGTTTGGAGATGCTGGTCTTCCTCAGTACATTAAAGGAATTTAAAAGTGGCCTCTTAAAGAGGGGGAAGTTCTCCAAACCCGCATTTCCCCAGCTGGATTTAGAGCTGTGACTGCTCTTTATAGAAGTGCAGAGAAGAGATGAGCCCAGTCCTGCTGCCTTCTCAAAGGTGAGCAGGAAATCCAGTGAGAAATTAAGATGTCCCTGCCAGAATGTATAAAACCAAAGCCCAGCATCTGTGTTTATTAGTGCCAAATGGATTTATTTAGGCAACAGCTTACATGCAGCCTCTTAAGAGAAACTTGGACAGTACACTGACATTTCAGAACACAGCATATACAGAACAGAGCAGTGCTGTACTTACTGTCTTGTTCAGCTCCTTTTAAAAATGCCCCAATGGCTCCCAGGTAGCCTTCATGTCTCAGGAACAATGCCTGAACCTCTCCCTGCCACAATATGAAACATTGCAATTGGATGGTCCCTGAGGGCTAACAGGCACTTCTTTGTCACTAGTTTCACACTTTAATTTAATAGAAACAACTAGAAGATGGTAATAGTCATTTGTGCTACATTCTCACACATTCAGCAACTTTTATGGTGCTTCTGGAACAGCTTGGGAGGAACTGCTCACACACATCATTCCCCAGTTACCACACAGCTGGAAACACCCACGCACCAGTGCTGTGTGCTCTATGGCCTTCCCTGGAAAACACCACTGCATCATTCCATGAATATTCAACTCCTCTTGCTTCAACAGGCTGGAAATGCAAGCTCATGTGATTGTCAAAGTAATCAAGGGAAGTGTGCCACTGCAGCCAACGCCTTTGGGACACTGCTCATTGTTTATTGCACAGCACTTCAACACCACTCAGACACTGCACTACCCACAACGAGCATTCCCCCATCCAAATAATTCAATTATTAATGCAAAATACAGGAATGCTGGGGAGGAGAACCCTCCATCCTCACAGCAGGGCCCCTCAGCTTTCCTAGGCTGGGTGAGACATGGCCTTTTCCAAGGAATTCAGCAGTGACTGTGGGAGCAGCTCACCCTGAGAGGAGCTACAGGGAAAGAGCAGCTCCAGCTCACAGGGAGATTTGGATTTGAATCCCTGGCCAAGTGTCTCTTAAACAAACTAAAGCTGCAGTTTTACAGTAGCTTTCTTGGAACTTTGGAGGTTCTGCAGAAAGGGACAACAATGGTGAAATAGAGAGGGGAAAAAGGAGCACACAGGAGTCTCTTGCATAAAGCACTGAGATGAGAAAAAAATGGTGTCACGTACTCTATAAAATTCCCAAAGTGCAGGACTAATCTACCTGTAACAACCATTAACAGCCTTGTGGATTGGACCTTTTTCCTAGTCAAAAATCTTCAGTATTTTCCACAGCTTCAAAACCTGCAAAGAACTCCAGCTTGGTTGATCTGGGGTTTGATTTTCTCTTTAGTAACAAAACCCCATTGATGCCAACTGTCTCAGCAGAACAACCCCACACTGCATGGCCTGGGGGTGGAAAGATGCAAATCAGCAAGAGGAATTGAATAATGATGGTGACTATCTAAGAACACAGTGGAAACTCATTACTTGGAGCTACAAGACAGACTGTCAATCAAAAAATAATAATGAAAAGAGAGAGAGGGAGGTAGGGAGAGAGAAAAAGAAACAGACACAACTCCCAGGCATTTCACATTGATTTCATCCCTCCCACAACACATCCCTGCCTTACCTACCCCTAAGGAGCAGCCTTCTAAGCTTACTTCATGTGCAAATTCACTGATTAAGGTATCCCAACAGCCTAGAAAAATCCCTAAACTGTGGCTTTGCTGTAGGGAAGCCTGTGCTTTCCTTACCTTGGAGAAGAAGTTGATGCTGTAGGTTATTGTGCGCATGGTGACGGGGTGGCCCCGGATAAAGAACCCTCCAAAATAAATTTTATCCAGGTTGTGCAGTTTGGCATAGAGGCAGGCCAGCTGGCCAATGTCATTGCTGATCATGTGCAGCAAACTTTTGGCCATATCTTCTTTGGAAAACTCTGGAAGGGAAGGAAGAGTAAAGCAAATTACACACAAACTGAGGAAGTTCCCGGGGACTGTGCTTTTCTAACTGAACCTGCAGTTGGGGAAAGAAAAATCCACAGTTGGAGCAGTTTTCTGTATGTGTGGAGAAAAAAAGTGTCCCCCCTAGAAAAACCTCACATATAAAATGTACTTCTAACAAGGAGAAGTGTGATTTGATTGAAGATATCAAGGAAAAAAAAAACCCTCACTAAGCCTATGTGAAACATTCCTTGAAAAAACACTTCCTGGTTGGCAGGAATCCATTTCTTCTCTCTAGGAACCACGGGTGAGGGTTCATCCATCCCTCTTGGCCTGAGATGCACTGCAAGTATTTCATTAAGATACTGCAAATAAACTGCCAATTGTAGTAAGTCACTGCCAAAGGGCCTTTCTGGAGCCCAGAAAGCCACATCTATTTCCCACAGGAATGAATTAACCCCAGGCTAACTAAACAGCTATTTTTTAATTTTCCCTTGGCTTAGACAATCCCAAACTGAAAATTTAAATGTCTGCTTGTAAAGCAGTATTGCATAATATTTTTAATCAATACTGTGCAGGCAGAACACAAGATCACGAAAGAAGCTGGTGATTATTTTCAGCTCTACTTGTTAGATCAGTATGAAGTTGATTCCCAAGAGCCAGAGGAGATGTTTGGGTAGATCTTTTTCATCCCAGTACCTTTGTCTGCTGTGGTGGACTTCCCAAAGCTGCTGGCAATGAGATTCCCACTGAGCCCCAGGGTCTGGTAGGCCCCTCCATACACGTCCTTCACCAGCATGTCCACGTTGGTGTGCTGGCCCTTTGAGGCCAGCTGCAGCAATTCATCAAATTTCTGAGGGTGAGAAGCACAGTTACCACAGCTGACCTGAGCCACAGCTCTGCAGCATCTTTACTGACCAAAACCAGTCTTAGAATTAACCCTGCCAGCCATAATTTCTAATTATGAGGATGTACCCAGAGTCCCTATCTGATCAGACAGATGTTAAGTGCAGCTCCTTTAAAGATGAACACCACAATCAACCTTTCTTATCTGCACATATTTTGTTGAATTTCCTCTGAAAACTAGGGTGGGTCAGCACATATAAAACATTCAGAAGCCTCATGGCATCCCTCATCTTGGAAGTCAGAAACACAGGAACTAAGAGGAAAGAGAATTTTGTCTTCCTGAAGCACAATAAAAGAGAAGTTTGAGAAAAAAGTCTCAGTGTGCCTTTACTGTTGCAGGATGTATCACTGTCCCTGAAATTAAACTTGCAGGCAAGCTCCATTATCCCAATACTTAATTTATAAGCCTGTTAACTTGAATTTCTTGTACAAAATCAAGAGGGCATTAAAAGCAGGCACTGTCATGTTGTAAGATTTCTTCTTTAGGAGCATCAAACAAACAGCACAGCCCAGGCTGTGCCCTCCCTTTGACATTTTCTTATCTGGTGCATATGTAACTCTAGCTTTTCCTACACTGCTGACATTTAGGACACTCATTTAAGCCACATGGCTCTCCAGGAAGTCCAGCATGATGTCAGAGCTGGGCTGGGCTGAGCAGGGCTAAGTCAGGCCTTGTTCATCAGCCCAGGATTTAAACTCAGGTTGGCAACCAAGGAACCAACCATGAGGCAAGATCTCTCCTCTCAGCTCCCATTTTGCAACAATTGTGTGCTCCCTGCTTTCTTGTGAAGGCAGTACTGCAGGAACTGGGCTGGCATTTTAAGTTGAAAAGAGAATAAAAAATTACCAGGCCACTCTGAGGAGGCTCTTGTCCATCCCTTGTCCTTGAGCCCCAAGCAGGATTGCTTTTGGTCACAAGAAGCATCTTCTAATTCCTGTCCCTATATTCCACCAGTATCTTTTTCCATGTAAAGCTTCTTTTTATGTATCAGAAGTGTTAAAAAAAATCAACACAAATCCAGGACTCAGCCTTGGTACCTAACATTCCAACATTTCAGGCTTCCTCTCAGCATTTAATTTAATTCCACCCCCCTTAAAAGAGACACTTGGGTACCTTTGTGTTGGTGAGCAGAGCTCCAAGACCCCAGAAGGTTCCACCTCCAATTGAGCTGCCCCCAATCCATTCAAATTTGTCTT
Organism: Dicaeum eximium; assembly: GCA_013396995.1. Taxonomy (NCBI): domain Eukaryota; kingdom Metazoa; phylum Chordata; class Aves; order Passeriformes; family Dicaeidae; genus Dicaeum; species Dicaeum eximium. The sequence continues at coordinate 533,680 of VWZP01007623.1, read as the reverse complement.
CTGTTTCTACCTGTGAATCAAACAAGGCAGATTTATTTAGAAGGTCATTTTATAATGTTTACCACAGATTTAAATGTCAGAGTGTGCAGGGTTTTGGAACAGTGGAATCAGTGGAGATGGAATCCTTCCAATGTGGAAGTGGCAGGTGAGAAGGGCTCGTTGCACATACACCACAAGCAGTTTTGGAAATCTTTATATTTAATTCTTGGCAAATAATGCTAAATATAAACATTAAACTTGGTCTCTTCGAAAGTGTGAAAAAAACATCAAAAATCACTTTGATCTCACAGCCTTTGTCCTCATCAGGTAATGTAATCAGTTCTCTAAGCATCAAATTAAATGTAATTTTAAAAAAAAAAAAAAGTGAATGGAAAAGCATTCATAACTCTGCAATTAATAGACATAAACTTTAAAAAAGGCACCATTTTCTTTTTAAATCTTATATTACCCAAGAAGAAACAAGTACAAATCTAAACCAGGGAGAGGTTTCAGATCACCTTTATGAAATGTCCAACAAAGCATTTTAGCCAGCACTCACCTTCACTATGGAGACCCCTGAGCCAATGTTCACCAGCAAATAAGGGAAAATGTTGGGGTGGTTTGTCTGGAACCGGAATTCCGTGTCTGAATCCTTCTGGTAAGCAAACACCTCGTGGGGGATGTTCCTCAGCACAAAGTTGCACCCCTTAATTAGGCAGGTCATTACATCTTCCTTATCAACTCTGAGGGGGAGGAAAGAGCCTTAAAGAAACGTCCCAGCCCTCCTGATAAGGCAGTTTGCTTTTGGAGCAGGAATTTTCTCAGCACCTGGCACAAGCCCAGCTCCCTGGAAACACGAAACCTCCATCTGCACATGGTCTGGTGCTCCCCTACCATGCCAGAACTCCAGGCTGGAGTTGTGTTACACAGTAACTTCAATCATGTTGTCATTACAAATAATCCTGTTTGCTTGTTTACATTGCTCTTTCCTGCCCTGCTCTTTTCATGGTCTGTGCACCCCTGCCACAAAGTAGGTCAGGAAGCTTAGCTGGAAAATAACCTCAGAAAACAATTTCCCAACATGGAGTAATTGTCTGGTGCTCTTCCCCTGCCTCCTAATAAAGCACAAAAGGCCCCCTGACATTTCAGCACTTGCTTATGACAGATTCAAGGGACTGGGAGGAGCTTACAACTGGGATTAGCAGACATACAAGAGACTTCTCCCAGGAGTAGCAGGATTCTCAACAGGACATATCCCCAGTGTGGAGTCTGGGAACGTGGTACAAATCTGAGAGGAGATGATTGATAAGTCAGCTAACACAAGCTGCCTTCTGTGAACTTCTGTGTCTCTGTACTGTTACTGATTTATGGAAATTCGTACAGGAAATATCCTGAGACCTGTTGGAAACACATAAACAAGGCACAAACTCATCTCAACTACTACAGAATGATTTGTGTGTTCCACCAAAGAGAAGCTGCTCTGGTTTGGACCTGGGGATCAACTGAGTATGTCACAACCAAATAAAACCAAAACCAAGTGCACCACATGAGATAAGAGGGGAAAGTGACTCCTTGTCTAGATCAGTTGATGGTTAATAACAGCCAATAAGGTACTAAAGGGGGCTGGTGTAAAATAAACAGAAAACAGAGCTTATCAAGAGACATAATTAATTTGCAAGGACAGTGAAAGATGAGCAAAGGCCCTCAGGGGTTGGGGAATGCACTACACAGATCACAGCAGGAGAGGTGCCTTGAAGCTCTTCCCAGTGATGTTTAATATTGGGGTAAATTAATGTTTTTCTACACTCACAGCATAGAAGGTGTGAATTTATAGGCACCACCATCTGTGGCTTTGATAGCTTTTGTCTCTGTATTGATAAGATGGCCTTTGATGAAATCTAGGCAGGTTTCAGTGTAAGCTTTTTAGTATTTGGTGTTTGATAATGGTGTTTGAACAGTAAATTTATGAGGCTGTAAATTCATGGGGCTGCCCTTTGTTCTCCTGCAAGCCTTTGCAGGAAGTTTAGGTAGGAGCTATACAATAAATGCTGTCACATGAATTTCCTCTGAGCATGCCCAGGAAAATGATAAAAGCTTTTGGAGTAGGTGTAAGTTAATTCTTTACAGGAGAAAAAGCAGTTCCACTTACTTCAACCCCAGTTTCTTTTCAATAAGGTCTTTGAATTTATAGGCACCACCACCCGTGGCTTTGATGACTTTTGTCTCTGTATTGACAAGATGGTCTTTGATGAAATCTAGGCAGGTTTCAATGTAAGTGTTTTCAAATTTAATGAAGTGAAGTCGAGCTGTAATCTCCTCCTGAACAGATATTTCATACAAAGGTTCATTGTCTACGTCCTTTAAAAGAGAAAAGGATTTCTTAGAGAACATTCTTGCAGAAACAAGGTTAAATGCTGAACTACTGAACATCAATACTTGGCTTTTTTTGCCCTTGAAACTGTGTTAATGCCATTAAACATAACACCTCAAGCTATGTCAAAGAAGAATAGAGTTTCACAGATCTTAATTCTCCTTAAGCTGAGATAATCAATTCTTCCATGCAGCTATGTGCAGGAAATCCCTCTGCATGAGGGAAGTTATGTCTGCACAGGAGCAGGGATTTTTACCAAAGTACCACACTTACTGTCTGGAAAACAAATATTTCAAACAGTACCTGGCAATACAAACACTTCCCAAAAAGCTTTATATAGAGCAAGTTATTAGATGGGTTTGGGTGCAATTTCTGTTCTACCCAGTCCAGAACCTCACTGCTGTGAGTCAGTCACATGCAGCTGATCCCTGATGGAATTCTCACCTTTCCAGAATGATCAAAGGATCTCACTCTTGCCACTTTGTGCTGTACAGTTGAGTAATAAGCCAACTTGGTTAATGAACCACCTGTTCATAAAGAGATGACAAGTTATGGTTAATGCCTCACCTTAGAGCAAACAATAAAACTCATGTTTATGTCAGCTCTTGGCTCTCCAGGTCTCCTCAGTTAAAGCCAGAGAGAATTGATGGAAATGCAGAAAGAACTTTTGTTGGGGAACTGCTTGGCCTGGTTAACCCCCAGAGCATCACAGGAGGGAAAAGCTCTCCAAATTCAGTTTGTGCCCATGTGGGATGAGGATGAGCAGTGGAAATTCTTAATTAGCCAGACCACTACATGTACTGCTGTTATTTATCCTGTTTGGAAACTTGATGAAATCCCCCAAATCTGTACCAGGATTTTCTCAGCTGGTTTGCCACCACTGAGCAATGCCCCCCACGTGCACAGAGTGTTTCAGCAGCAACACCTAAAAAATATTCTTACCCTGCTTTCAGAGACAAGTCTGCAAATTCATGGCTGGTTAGAAAGTGACCCTCTGAACTGAGTAATTATTTTTGCAAGATTGGTCTTGGCTTTGGGGTAAAGAATGCTCAGGGTGATGTTTCTCAAGCACGCAGCAGTTGGAGATTTTACCAAAGTGCAAGTCTGAGCAGAGCAGCCTCATCACCCCCTTCAGGCCTCCACTCTGCTCATGGCAATAAAACTTCCAACTCTCCCCTTGAAACAGAATTCCAGCCCTTGCCCTGCCTTTGCATCTGCCCTGCAGAAGTGGATTTCTGGGGTTACACTGAATAGCTTCAATGTTTTCCACCACAGTGCTCCAGGTCTGAGGTTATCCACTACTGGGTTAACATTAAAGTCCTGAAAGCAGATAATAACCTGGCAAAGTTAGATCCTAAATAATGGCTAAATTCAGTGGCACTGCACTCTGCTGCCTAATAATAACTAAGAAACGAAGCAGCAGAGGTGAAAGATAATCCCTAGAGTGTGTAGCTTTGCCTTCATAACTGCACTGTCAGCTCTTCCACAGCGCTCAAATATTTTTGTTAGGAAAGTATTTGCAACCTGTAGGAGAAAACCAGGCAGTTTGCTCCAGGAAAACTTAACTGAGGTCAAGGTAGAGTGATCACGGGCAGTCACGTAGAGTAACAAAAGCAATAAAGCTTCCCTGACCTTGGATCTGATTTCAGTGTCCCAGCCAGTGCTTTGAAGTTTCTGGGAAACAAAACCTACAGTCTGTTCTGCTAAAAGGTGAAGGCTTGGTGCTTAGAGGTGAGAGGTTGCACAGCTTTTTATGGAAAATCTTCCCTCCACACCTCCAGCCTGCTGGAATGCCACGTTCTTTGCAGCGACAATGACCCAGGAATTCACCACCACATCCACGGTATGCAGAGCCATGCCTTGTGCATTATCCCCGTCCCCTCGCCGTTTTTAAAGACTTAAATCCATTCAGAACACCAGCTGAGCCGTGTAGCTGGGTTTTATAACTAATCCCACGGCTCTAATTCCGAGCTGACCTGCACAAAGGGCCAGCTCCAGCTGTTATTTTCACAGGCATGGAACCAGAAATTCCCCAGGGGCTGAACTAACTGGTGACACCACAACATTTTCTATCATTGTGCTGGTTTTCTTCCCACCGTCCCCGAGTCTCCAGCACACAGAGCAGTGTTCACCTCAGGAGTAATAGCTTGGTTTTCTTTTCCCTGGCTTTTCTCCTAAAAAGTTCCACTGATCTCCAGACCGTAAAACTGAAGGAAAACGCGTGAAATGGCATTTTTGCCTTAGCGGGTGTCCACAGAACGACTGCTGATCCCCGCACAGGAGAACCGGGAACAGGCTCAGCCTGTCCCCTCACAATTCCCGGCTGTGGCGTGCAGGTGTCACCCTGACGAGTGTCACCCTGACGAGTGTCACCCTGTCCCCGGACTCAGCATGTGGCGAGTGGCGAATGTCGGGTGCTTCTGGGGGTGGCTGAGGCAGCAGCGACAGACCCCGACCCACGCCAAGCCCCGCAGCCGCCCTGCCCTGCCCGGGCAGTGCCACAGCCGCCGGCCCCGGCCCTTTTTGCTCCTTCCAGGCCGGTTTCGGGAGCCGGAGCAGCGCCCGCAGCATCCCGCGGGCCGCGGCCTGGGACGGGGGGCGGCCGAGGGGCTCCGCACTCGGGCCTGGCGCGCTGGGGCAGGGCCCGGCGCGCTCTGAGGGGGTGCAGCCGATGTTCCCCAGCCCGGCCGCCCCCCGGCCGGTCCGGCCGAGCCTGCCGGGCTCTCCCCCG
>VWZP01007623.1:480660-527913 GCA_013396995.1 Dicaeum eximium | reverse complement strand
GGGGGACAGCCCTGGGGTAACGGGAGGGAACGGGAGGACACCCCGGGGAGGGGGCGGGGACACCCCAGGGGGGGCGGATTGGAGAGACCCCCGGGGAAAACTGGGGGGGAACGGGTGGAGAGACCCCTGGGGGGGTCAATGAGACCTGGGGGGGATGGGAGAGAGACCCCCGGGGAGGGCAGAGACCCCCGGTAGCTCACGGGGGTCCGGGGGTCAGGACACCGAAACACCCACGGAGCAGCCCCACGCGTGTCCCCTGCAGCCAAACCCCTGAGCTTTAACCCCCTGAGTGTTTCCAAGTGTTTTGGGACCCGGACTCATCCCCAGGAATGTGATTTGTGCCCTGAGGTGCCTTGGAAAAACTTTATCTCTTCATCAAAAGTAATTTCTGTATGTGGTGTCCCTGCCTGTCACATGGGGTTGGAATTCGGTGATGTTTAAGGTCCCTCCCAACCAAACCATTCCATGGTTTTTTTCACCCTCGCAGTGACCTTTCCTGGCTCTGAATTCCCAGAGAACTGGCTGCTTGGGCGTGCTGTTATTTTTGTCTCACATTGAGAGCGCTGGGGTTTGATATTCCTGAGCTGTGGAAAAGCATTGCAGAGGTCCGGATGGACACAGAACTGGCGAGGAAAATCGGTGTCAAATCTGAATATCTCTGCTTTCACTGAAATCTGTCTCGACACAGTTGACCACAGGGAAACCAGCTGTAAAAACTACTTAAAAAACCAGAATAACTTTGGATTGATTAAGCAGATTTTTATTTATTTTTGACCGTTAAAAGTTTCCGCAACTTCTGACGTTCAAGATAACTCTGGCACAGGTCCTACATCGGTGCAGCTTGCACAGAACACATCATAACATCCTCCAAGGACAGCAACAAATTCCCATTTTCCCCTGGCAAAAGGGTACCAAAAAGTAAATATAATTTATACACCTGCCTTTCATGAAAGACTTAAATAAATATTTCTTTTATAATCGACAGCACAGCCGTAACTTTCAGTCCTATAAGGACAAAAAAACGAGCTCCTGCCTTTACAAAAGGCACACACGCATCCCGAACCTCACAAACAGCCCTGGCTCGTGAGCAAGACATCCCGAGGAATTTCCTCTACACACTTTGGGATGTGGTTTAACCATCCTCAGAGCGAGCTCAGTACAGACTATAAATATTATAGAACCGCTCGTGGCCCCGTGGAAGGCCAGATTCCCAAGCGTGTCCAGGGACATTCCAGGTGGGGATGTAATGCGACCCTGAGGAGTCAGACAGAGGCTCCTCCCTCAGGGCCACTTTTGGGAATTCTGGCTGTCCCAGGGGTCACAGCTCTCCCAGCAGAGGTACAGGGACAACCTCGCCGAGGTTAAGAACAGCTCCAGCCCTCCCAGCAGGAGGATACAGCTCCCATTCCCTCAGAACAACTTTGTCTCCACGCCGTGGGATCGCTGCAGTCCCTCGGGGAGAAGGGGAGCTCACATCCAAGCGGAGCAATGACCTGCAAAGGGGAAAAATTCTTCCCTACTGATGAGAGGAGCGGGGGCGACTTGTACAGCAAGTCGTGGTCTCCTCTGGAATACGGGGAACGTCCAAACATCACGGAATGCTGAGCTGCCTGCGGAGGCTTCGGCATGGCTTGGGTGCTGCTGGTTTTTGGCTGGAGGTGGGTGCGGAGGACGAGCCGGAGTTCCCAGGTGCCACCTGCGAGCTCCGGGAGCGGCAGCTCAGCTCAGCTTCCCCCGCGTTCCTGCGATTTCCTGGGAGAATGGGAATAGCAGAGCCTCTCTAGGGCACTGCCCCACAGGATCATCCCGCTGCGGGCTCTCTCTCAAAAGCTGAAAGGGCAGGAGAGGAGAAAGTGTTACACGGGGAGTTTTTCTCAAAGGAAAATGCAGCGACAGGGACGGGGGATGTGATGGGGAGCGCTCACCTCGCCCGTATCCCGCTCACAGCCATCCCCCCAGCATTTCGGCTTTGCCCAGCTCGTGCTTGTGAAATCCCTTCTCCAGGAGCACTTCCAGCCGCTGTAAATCCGCTGCGGAGCTGTAAGACACAAGGGGAAGAAGAGGAGGTGAGCAGCGAGGCTTCCCCTGCGCAGCTCTCAGCTCCCCCGGCTGTCCCGGCTCTCCGGAGATACTCACTGTGCGCTTCCCTCCGGGCCATGGCAAATCCAGGGAGAGATCACCTCATCCCCAGGCTGCTTCCAGCTCCGAGTGAAGCAGGGAGCAGGGATCTGCCCTATTTATAGGCAGGGGATGCATTACAGAAGTCTGGGTCCGGAGCGAGCCGCAGTTTCCCACAGTCTCCATCCAATCCGTGCGTGGCCGGGACAATGGCAAAGCATCCATTACAGCATGGCAAATTGAGTGTGAATTGCCTGGGGATAATACCCCGCTCCCAAAGGAGCAGGTGGGCTGGGGAGTGGGGATACAATAGGGTTTGGCACGGCGGAGCTGGGCAGGGAACGTGGGAAAGCTTCGCCGTCATTATCATCCAGATTCTGCCTGATGTTGGGAACGTCAACATCTCAATGTGCTGCCTTTTCCCAGGCTGTGCTGAAATTAAGCACAGAAGACTGATCCCAGGAAGAGATAATGCTCTGCGCCCCAAAGAGAGGTTGAAAAGGGAAAGATGCAGAATTAGAGGGGCTAAACCCTTTCATTGACATTAAACCGTGCTTAGATGAATACAGTACCAGATAATTTTCAGGCAACGAGAGACTAAAATCGAGGGAAGAGCCCTTCAAACAGTTAGCTGGAAATATTTTCCTCTCTATTGTTTAAAGTCCCTCTGTAAGTTACACCCAGAGCTCTTCCTTGCTTTTGTTGGGGTAATCTGGGCTTTCCTACGGCAGCCCGTGGCATGTAATGATTGTGATGTCTTTCCCAAACACGTCCTGTTTCATTTCATGCCCCTTAGTAAATGCCTCTGAGTCTCTACCTAAATATATTTCCCGTTCACAGACAACTGAGAGGCAGCCAAAAGTCAATTCTCGACTATTATTTTGCTGTATTATCCCCTTTGCAGGACGTACCACAGGTGTGAGCCCTCCTGTGACTCTGCTCAGTCTTGGCATTTCTCACCTCTGTAATGAAGGAGAGAGGACCAGGCAGGATCCTGGATTGGAGCTGCCTTGTAGCAATATTTTTATTTTTTTCCAGGCTGTTTTAAGCTGCCAGCTCAGGTCTGCTGCCCCCTCCCAGCACAACCCAGTGCAAACCCAGTTTAGGATCTGTCAGTCAGGCATGGGAGGCCTCATGCAGTTTTTGAATTCCTGTTTCTTCCAGCTACAACATCGATGAAAACCCTGCTTATTTCTTGTGCCTGTCTTTCCAAATCAGCCAGGAAACCTCTCATTTCCCTGTCAGTTGAAGGCAGCCAGTTCCACCTGTCCTCAGCATCCCTCTCCTGGCCAAACCCGTGTCCGTGGATACCTGGAGAGCAAAGTGTCCCATCACACAGAGGGCTGGTGAATAAAAGGAAATAATTCTGCAACAGATGATCCTGTAACCCGTTATTAACATGAAGATTTTAAAGCCTTTTTCACTGCCTGAATCCTCGTGGGTTTCCATATGCCAGGTGTATTCTCTTCCCAGCCCAAAGACACTTTATGTTTAGATGGATCACTTAGGGTTCAACAATTTTAATTCTTGATTCTGCCAAAACCAGTTAAGATCCAAAACACAAAAAATATCTCTCTACCTATTTTAAAAAAATTCTAACCCTCATCAAAACACTACTTTTAACTAAAAAAAATTACCAAAACTTTAAAATAAGTTAAAACGCACAAAATTTTAATATATAACAATAGTAATTTTTCACAAAATTAGGAAGGGGGTTGGGCTCCCATCCTTGTTGTGACCAAAAACCACAACAACCATAACTGAACACGGACCATGAGTCCCATTCAAAATCAGCTCGCTGAATTATTTTGCCAGCTTTTAATCTGCAGTATTCCTTGGAGCTGGGGCCATCCCTGGCTCGTGCTTGTGCTGAAACTGCAGAGGGAATCGAAGCACGGGATTTTCTGGATCCCTCCCGGCATCACGCGGGATGAAGGGACAGCAGGTCCTGCCACGCACCGTATGGGACGGAGGATGCTGGCAGCACAGGGAGAGGAGAGGGAAGCTCTGACCCAATTTCCAGCCCTGGAAATATGAAATGAGGGCTTTTAAATAACGCCACGCTGTCCGCAGCACAATGCCCCGGCCTCCAAAGGGCTAAAGCAGCTCCCACTGATTAAAGGCTGATCCCTTCCTCGAAGGGCCGGGCAGATGGTGCGTGGGACCCTCCCAGGCACACTTCTTTTGTCGGCACTTTAACACCGTGAATGGGAAATCCCGGGAGCTGCGGGCTCGCACCATCTGATGGGAATGGTGAAGCAGGAGCCTGCCCCGCTGCCAGCAGCCCTCTGCTCCCAAATCCCGGCTCCCTGTCCCTTGGAAAGGGATCACAGATCTTCCACTCCCCCGTGCCTGCCTCATCCGCCCTCTGTGTGAAGAAGCAAAGATTCCCTCTGGTTGGTTTGGTTATTCCAACATTAAAACATAATGGCAACAGCATTTCCCAGCTGATGATTGTGAGAGGAATGACAGATTTGTCTTTAAAAACAGCCTGTGGGTCTGCTGGTAGACAGAATTAGCACTGAGAAATAAAAGGAACAGTGGGAAGGATTCCACTGATTGATGAATGGGAAAAGATATTTGCCTTTACAAACAAACTGTAGGTTTTGCTGATAAATGAAATTGGATGTTGGAAGATGAAAGGAAGAATGGGGAAAAACTCTAAAAATTCTATGAGAATTAAAAATTAAAAAGTGGGGTTATACATTAGAGGGGATCAGGCGTTCTGGGAAGTCTGAACCTCTCAAGTGCCTCAGCCAGTGGGGAAAGAGAGAAGGGAAATGCGGCCGGGAAATTGGGATAAAAAGGAGGAAATTGGGATAAAAAGGAGGCTGCATCCTCCAAAACTTTGAGAGACCCCAGGGGAATGCCCCATGGCCTCTCCCTTTATTCGAATAAAGTAAAAGGGACTCCTCTGTCTCCTTTTTTGGACATAAAACTCTGGTGTTTGTGGATGAATTTTCCTGACAGTTGCGAATAATAAACTGTCTAGACTTGGGCTGTCCCTACAGTATATTCCTTATGGAAGTGCAGAATGCACTCCCTGCAAGGATTTCAGTGAGCAAAAGTCATCCTGTGCTGTAGGAAGTCCATTTAGTCTTTGTTAAAAGTCTGTAATTACTTTGCTCAGTTTGGTCTTTTTTAAAATCCCGCTGTTAGTGCAGCAGTCTGTGATCTGATCCAAATCCTTGTTGTCCCTGAGCTCCAGGTCCTTGGGAGGAGTTTGTGCCTCAGACTGTTGCTGCAGAACCAGCAAGCTGGGCTGTCTGAGGCTCAGAGATACGATTTTCCCTGGTTTGGGAATGAAGGATTAAAAGAGACAAATCCCCAAAACTGCCAAACGTGGAGCTGGCTGAACAACAGGGCTCAATAATTCCCTTTTTTGGAGGAGGGGGTGAAATCTGGAGATGCTGTGGCAGCGGCTGCTCCTCTGTAAATCCCACCAAATCCCGAGTTTCTTTATGAAGATGCTGTTTCCAAAACCAGAACCTGCCAGGGGCTGTCCCTGCCTGTCCTTCCAGCCCAGCAATGCCAGGCAGGAGCCCTGGCTTTTCCCATGTTCATCATCTCCAACTGGAGCTGCTCCCCAGGACCCTGAGCTGTGGGGGGAACCTGTGGGGTTGCTGTGAGTTGAGGAACAACCACAGGGGATCCAGGAAAGGATCCAGCTACCCCAAGACTGTCATGATAGGTTTGTCAGGAAAATTAATCCGCCAACACCAGAGGTTTATGTCTGAGAAGGAGACAGAGGAGTAATTTTATTTTATTTGAATAAAGGGAGAGGCCATGGGGCATTCCCCTGGGGTCTCTCAAATTTTTGGAGGACGCAGCCTCCTTTTTATCCTAAATTCTTTCTCTCTTTCCCCATTGGCTGAGGCACTTGAGAAGTACAGACTTTGCAGAATGCCTGATCCCTTCTAATGTATAACCCTCCTTTTTAATTCCTAATTCTTAGGGAATTTTAGGGTTTTTCCCCATTGTTTCTTTCATCTTCCAACATCCAATTTCATTTATCAGCAAACCTACAGTTTGTTTGTAAAGGCAAATATTTTTTTCCACTTATCAATCAGTGGAATCCTTCCCATTGTTTCTTTTCTCTCTCATTGCTGGTTTTCTCTACCAGCAGACCCACAGGTTGTTTTTAAAGACAAATCTGTCATTCCTCTCAGGGTGATGTCCATGACAATCCATAAACCAGAACAGCTGGAGGACCCCCACCCTGAGGAATTGCTGCTGGGCCTTTCTGCTCCTGGTTTATGGGCAGTGGTTTCAGCTCAGGGGTGGATTTACTCCACACACAGCTTGCACAAAAGCTGCTACTGCTTGTAATACCAACTGGCAGCTTTCTGAGCCCACCTGATCCATCATTTTCCAATTTCTCCAGAGCAACAGGTCTGGAGGAGGGTGGACCCCAGAATTTCCACGTCTGTGCCATGCAGATTTAAAAAGCAGTGCCCTGTACTCTGTGGTTGTGCTCCCAGCACACAGCTCCACAGCTCGCACCAATTTTAGAGCATTTTTATTTTAGACCATTTCCTACATTCACGCCAGCCTGTCTCCCAGATGCCATTGATGGCGTTTTTAAAGAAATAATTACGATTTTTAATGTGTGTTTTTTTTTTTTTTTCTTCCCCGCGCCTTCCTTAAATGGTTTAAAATCTTTCTGACAACCCCTCTTGAGACACCTATTTAGTGTCAAAGAGCATAACGTTCCCAAGTTTTAAAAGGGCCTTCGCATAATACTGATCGATCAATGTGCTCCTTGGGAAAAAAAGCTCTCCAGATGGTCCATCGGGACAGGAATTGCTGCTCGCCACAATGCGGAGCCAAAAAGCGTCACTAATGTGGGCTGTTGTGAGGCACGCTTCCTTTGTGGGCTTCTGAATGCCCTAAATAGGGAAGAAAGTGTGGGAAACTCCGAGAAACTCAGGCCCACACTCTGAGGTTAATAGGGGCTTTGTCAGGAGGGTATTCCTGAGCTGTGGGATCAGCATAATAAACAACATCTTCCCTAAGGGTGAGAATGTGTTGGGAGCAGGGGAGAGTCACCCCAGGGGCCGGAGGAGCCCTAAGAAGCTTTGCGGTCAATGATGAGAAGCGATAATAATTAATAAATTGTAAACATAACCTTTGCTGCGAGGGGGCCGGGCAGGCTGCAGGTCTGGCTTTTAGCTCCGGGGTAATTGGGAAATTAAAGCCTGGAGGGGCAAATCTGTGCTTGATGGAAAGCAGGAGGGGAGGATCTGCACCACGGTGGATCTGACTGCTTGGAGCCCAAAAAAGCTTTTCCAGTGGGGTCTGGGCTCTTCCCAGTGCCCAGAGAGGAGGAATTCACTGTCTCTCTCCCTTACACTCTTTTTCACACAACCTGCAGAGGTGCTGCCAGTTGTGACCCTCAAACTCGCTTTCCGTGGGTGGAATCCCATCCCAGAAGAGCCAGAGGTGCTGCCAGCTGTGACCCCTAGATGTGCTTTCCGTGGGTGGAATCCCATCCCAGAAGAGCCAGAGGTGCTGCCAGCTGTGACCCTCAGATGTGCTGTCCGTGGGTGGAGTCCCATCCCAGAAGAGCCAGAGGTGCTGCCAGCTGTGACCCCCAGATGTGCTTTCCGTGGGTGGAATCCCATCCCAGAAGAGCAGCAGCCTGTTCTGAGCCACGTGTGGCTGTTCCCAGCGGTGCACATCAGGCTGGGGTGGGCTTTGGGGCACATGGAACTCCAGCTGAGCCTGAACTCCCCAAACCCGCCCTAATTAGGCTTGATTTAAAACCCTACAGGCACAGACGACAGCTGGAGTTTTGCTGGGATTCAGAAGCCTGTGCTAATTGACAAGTGACTTCTTCAAGCTCGCTAAGCAACCATAAAACCTCAAAATATCTCTCGTGAATTATTTAGCAGTTCATTAGGAAGAACAAATCTGGAGTTCTGGTACCAGTACTGGGTACAGAGACCTGTACCAAACCCCCCTTGCACTGTACTGGCAGAGAGGTGAAGAGCACTGAACCAGCCTGTGCACAAATAAGAACCAAAATGGCCCAAAATGAGGCAGAGCAGCACGTCCCTGACACGGCTGTTTGGCTTTTGGGGCCTTTCTGTGTGGTTAACAGAGGATTGCACCACAAACCAAACGAGGACTGGGCAGGTTCAGTGCTGGATGCAGTTTGATCTGTCAGCTGAGCAGATCTCAGGTTGCTCCATGCTTTTGGCAAGATCAGGTATTCAGTGTTTCCTTTTGTTTGGGAGCAAACCCCGTGTGCTTGAAATGCAGCTTTTCAAGGGCACCTCTCCCAGGGAATCTGAGGAAATTTGGATCTCTGGAAGAAGGAGAGGGTTCCCTGTCATAAACCCAGATCAGTTAGAGAATAGTTTTGTGAAATGATTATTTGTGCAGATTTATTTTGAAGAGAAGGTAAAATAAAAGGGAATAATTTAGGAGACTAAATGCTTTCTCAGTCTCTCCTATCTAATTATACTTTTAGCCATATGTGGGCTAATTTCACTTCAGTAAAGGGAGCCTGACAGAATTTGCATCATGAAATTAAGACAGCAAAAATTAGTTCACCCCATTGCAGGTAGTTTCAAAGATCCCCAAGCTGAGGCAGGTGCCAAACTCTTTGGAAGTTATTGGAAAATTTGCACAATACTCCCTTCCAAACAGGCAGAAAGCACAAGGCTGATCTCAGCTTGGTGGGGAAATGAAGGGGCTGTGGAATGAGTGATTTGTTGGAGGCTGAGTAGGTCACTGTTAAATCTGAAAGGTTGATACTTCTCAGCACCTCACTTCAATTTCACTTCCATTCTGATTTTTGATAATTTTTCCCGAGGTTGCTTTCTTACAGGATCTGAAATCCAGTTCTGCCAGAGGGGTTTCACAGATATAATTCATGTATTGGAGTGAAGGGCTCAGAACTGACACCTCCTGATGGCTTCCCAACTACAGGAGAGTCTGCGTGCACCCAGTCCAGCAGTGTCAGCCCTTTTAATCATCCCAGAGCAAGGCATTAATGACTAAAACCATTTTTATTGTATTGTACAGTGAAGACATGCAAGTTGAACATCACACAGGATGAATACATCACAACTTTATAAAAGCTTTTTAAGCTCCTTAGCGTGCTCAGTGAATGATTATAAAGTACTTATTACCCCACTTCCTCCCCCTTTTCCTTAAGGTATAACAGAGGTATTTCCTTTACAAAAGGCACCAATTATCCCTCAAATGAGAGCAGCACAAAGTGACATGAAGAGAATTGTCCCTAGAGCTCTCTGTGATCATCACAACTTTCTGTAAGAAGGATACTAAAAATAGCAGAGGAGCTTCAGAAGAATCAGCAATTCTTAACAACATCTTTCACTCAGAAGGGAAAGGCTCAATCCTCTCTTTATGGTACAAAATACGTTCTCCAAAGGGCTCCTTCTTGAGGAAGGTCAATACATTATCTAGAGACAATGGAGCACTTGAACCTGTGACCCAGGCAGTCAGCAGAAAGATTTCCACTGACAGCCACAGGCTCAGCAGCCTGTGATGGAAACCAAAGGGCATTTGCTCTCTAAATCACCACAGAACTTGGTCCTGTCTTTGGCCAGGAGCCACCAATAAAAGCAACAAATTTGCTGCAAGATATACCAACAGTCCTTCACTATGAAGGGAAACCACCCAGCGACCCTCATTTCTGGTGACAGAAAAACAATAACCGCCCCCTCCTCCCACCTTTGGAAAGCAATGTTTCCTACTTCAAAGAGGAACTAATAAACCACAGGTCCCTCTAGTTTTTGTAGCAAAACGTGGGAATAAAGTTCAGCAGGTCTACCAGGGTCTCCAGATGGTCGGAGCAGCAGCCAGGCTCTTCTGGGCAGGCTGTTTTCTGGGGAACACACAGGGGGACAGCGGGGAGCCACGCAGAGCTGGACAGTGTGAGGCATCTGCAGCCAGCTGAGCCTTGCAGAAGTGCTTGATGAGCTGGACCTGGGTCTCCTTCTTGGGCTCGTAGTAGGACAGAAAGTGCATCGCTTCCTTGAGGCACCGCAGGTAGCCGCTGTTAAAGTCCTGCTCTGGGCTCTTGTGGATGAATGCTGAAGGAGAAAGAAAAGCAAATGCAGAGGGTTAAAATCATGACCAGAACATGGGGCAGTGATGATTTGTGTAGTGACTTTGATGTGCCTGGGGTGTTCCAACCCCTGCTTGCCTCGTGGTGTGGGGAGGGCACAGCCCTGGGGGCAGGTCCAGGTGTGCAATACCTGCTCTGCACTCACTTTTTTGGTCCTGCAGCTGGCTCTGCTGCTTCAGGTAGCTGACAGCCACTTCCAGGATGTCGGCTTTCTCCAGCTTGGAGTTGGGCTGGTGCCTCTGGAACTCCTTCTCCAGGAGCAGTTTCAGCTGCTCGATGCTGCTGTTAATCCGGTCCCGGCGCATTTTTTCCACCACCGGCTTCCTCAGCTGTGAGAGAGGGAGCAGAGCGTTAGGGGTTTTGTGAGACCTGACCCAATTTCCCCTCTGATGCCCTGATACACCCATGTTCAAAGACGCCCCTTTTTTTTTTTGGCAGGAGAGCTGTGTGATGCTGCCTACCCATTCCCCACTCATTTCAATTTTTAAAAATCTATATAATCCCCCTTATCTCTCTTTAACATATTTGATCTCTCTTTAACATATTTGCTTCCCTCCAGACCACTTCCCCCTCTTCTCCCATGTTGTATTTATTTGCTAGGGGCAGGCCAGCCTTTCCAATGGCTTTTCCTCTACTTACTTTATTCTTTTCCTTTGACAGCAGCTTCTCCTCCACGTGGATCACGAGAGCATTGCTGGGAGCCATCGGAGCGCTCAGCCCTGAGCACAGACCCCAGGCAGCTGCTGTGCCGAGCGTGGGGCGATGCTTTGGCAGCTCCGGCTGCCTTTATTTATACCCGGGGAGCCGGGGCAGATACGTGAGTGTGGGGATCGCCCGTGTTTCCCACAGCCCCGCAGCCAATCCAGGCCCGCAGCGGGACAATAGAGGAAGGATCCATCAGTGCATGGTACATTGATCGCCAATGCCCCGGGGAGAAAAACCTTCTGCTCACGCTGCTGGTGGAGTGTGCGGAGCTGGGAAAGCACCGACCCTCCAGCTGCTTGGGCTGGGATCTGTGGCATTCCCGAGGCACGCTTTTGGGGGAAGGTGGGAAAGGGAGGGCAGCCCTGTTAGGGGTCAAATCAACAGCCCCAGGGACCTCTCTGCCCTTCCCAGAGCCTGGGGGAGCTGTGTGTGTCCATCCTGTCATTGCACTTTAATGGGTGACCCGAAGTGTGACCATGGGTTTCTTTGCAGGACATTTCTAAATGGTTGTTGGATCAATGGTGAGAATAACTAAAGAACTGTAACTCTACTTTCTCTCTTCCCCATAACACACCAGGGTCTGTGAGCCCGTTGTCCCCACTGTTGCCATTGTCCCCACTAAGTACAGCCCACACCTCCCAGCAGAGCTGGGCCATGCAGAGTCACTGCTGTAGCTCTTGCTTTTCCTTTTTCTTATCAACCTCCTCCATACAGACATTTTCAGGAATGATGGTTAAGATGGGCTAAAGGATAGCATGAGGCTCGATCCAGAATCCTGGGGAGTCTTGGGAAACCAGAAGTGGGCCATGAATGGGGTTTAGCAGCCGAGGCCCATCTTTGGCCCTCAGCAGGAGGTTGGTTCTGCTTCTTGCTGAGGTTTCAGGTGTGCTTGGTTCTGACCTGGCCTCGCTGCAGCCTGGCCCTGGCTAGTGTTCTGAATGTCAGAGCTCAGACACCATGTACCTGCCTCGCTGTGTAACCCTCAGCATGTCATCCCCACTCCATTTTTTAATCTGGAGAATGTGCTGCCTGCTTGTATCTGCATGGAAACACTGGGATGAATTAAGCAACCATTTCATTTGTGATAAAGGCAAGGAAAAGAATGAAGCTGTGGGGGCACTGGAGGTCAGTTCTGATTTTATGTTATGAGTAAAATATCTGCTTGGGTACAGAAATACCAAAAATAACCCAGAAGGTACCTGGGGAAAGCTGTGCTGCACCTTGCCATGTATGTGTCCAGCCCAGGGTGCCCCAGGCAGAGGTGTGCTCCTCCTCCGAGCATCTGGGCATGGCAAGGGAGGAGGGAAGTGTGCAGTGAGGTAAGAAAGCTGAAGAATTTCTTGCTTGGAAATGTTCAAGGAAGCCCGAGGGTAATGGGCAGTTGTCAGGAAGAAGGGAGGTGTCCCTGCTACAGGCAGCAAGTGGAACTCATTGTAGCAGCCTGAATGGACTCAGCTCTTTGTGAAGGGCAGATGTTGTCCTCGGAGCCCTTTATTCCCTGTGTTGTGGGAAAGCCAGGAGACAAGACATCTCATGAACACTTTGAAGCAGTCAAAGGATTATGATACAAAATAAGACACAGCTCAGAGACCAAGCCCCAGCTTCTGCCAGCTTTAATGAGGTGTTGCCTGTTTTCCTCTTCTCTGGCTGGCCTTCCTCCAGGAGCTGGAATACTGGGTTATCCCTTTCCTAGCAGGGGAGCCATGCTGGCAGACCTTGCAGCCAGGAGCTGACAGGTATGCATGGACCAAGCTGGTTGAAGACTCTTCGGTGTCAAAAACCATCTTTTTCCCAACTCCTGAAAAGCCCTGACCTTTATTGCTGTATTAGAACTGATAGCCAGATGGTCTTTTGGGAGTTGGATTCTTTCCCTTTAAATCATTCAGGCTCAAGCACCGTCACTAATGTCGGGAGTAGTTGTAAGGCACACTTCTATTGTCCCAGCAAGAAATGTTATCAATGGGGGAAGAGTATGGGAAAGGCAGAGAAATCCAAACCCACACAGCCTGGTGCTAATAACCCCTTTGTGGAGCTGCGCTTCTGTTGGGGCACCATGAACTCTGGCTTTTTCACCCAGGAAGGCTGAAACGGGCACGTTTCACCATGCAGGGGCTTCTCCAGGATCTGTGTGCATGGGGAGAAAGGGGTGACAAGGGCAGGGACGCCGGTTCACGCAGGGGTGGCTGCAGGAATGCTGAGCTGAGCCGCAGCTCAGGCTGTCCTGGGGCTCTGGTTTGTTCTACTGTGCCTGTTTGCTCTTCTAGGAAATGGGAGAGTGGTGCTGAGTGTAGTTTTAAAAGTGATGTGGGTGCATCTGGAAGGTGTTTGTTTCTCTGGGTCTTGCATTGGGTGCTGAATGAGGCTCCTTGACTCCAGTATCAGAAGGCTGATATGATTTATTAGAATGACTCCATTATTCAGAAGGTTTTAGGGCTAAGGTGCCCACGTTCAGAGTTACAGGTTTCCTCCACTCTGGTCAGAGCAAGACTCTAATGCTTACAAAGTCAGAGAGATTACAACCTCTACATCATAGGCTAGAAAGAGAAAACTACATCTCCTGTACCAGGAGACAGAGCAAAGGAATGCATCTGTTGTCCTTGAGTCCACACACAGACACAGGTTTGTTTTTACAGAAATCTGCAGAGAAGTCAGCTTTCCCATGGAAGGAAAAATGTCCAGCAAGTTTCCATATAAGAAACTTATAAAATGGCAGTGACAGCTGAGCTCTTCCACAGAGCCCTCTTGGAACTGGGAGCTGACCTGTGCCTGTGGTGGGAGGCGAGGATGGGCCTCATGTGGCCCTTGTGCTTTTCTGGCATCACCTGGGAACACCTCAGGGAGCAGAGTGGAGCAGCAGCAGTGCTGGGGGTGCTGAGAGGGCTTCTTCTCCCTGTCTGTGGAGTGCTGGGAAAGCTTTTTTACCCAGGGAAACGGAGGGACGTCAGGACCAAGCCAGCTCTGAGCTCAGTTTAATGGGGAATGTGCTGGTGGCAGCACCACTGGGTGACACAGCAGCAATGGCACTGCCAGTGTCCCAGGCAGACACACCTGAGTGGGAAATGTTATCTTTCAATGATATTCAAAATGATGAGCCCTGAGAAACTGCTGGGTCTGTGTGTCACTGCTGGGTGAGCCTGATCCCATGGTTAAGATTCACAGATTTCAGCACCACAAATCCCTGCGATGTTAGCACATCCCTTCATCACCCTCATGTTCTCACAGCTTCTTCCCTGGAGCTTCTTGGGCAAGGTGTGAAAAGACAAGGAATTACCTGTTTGAGGTGACCCCTTATGATCCTTTGACAGTCCTTAATTGAGGAGCCACTGCTTCCTTTGGTGTCTCAGATGAAGATCCCTTCTCCCAGCCCTGCCCCTGCCCCTAACCTCAACCCTAACCCTAATCCTGCCTATCCTGCTCTTCCCAGAGTCTTTCAGTGACGTGACATTCTACACGGAAAATAGTATAAAAATTGTTTGTCTGGAAGGCAATATATAAAGAAATAACCATGTAAAACTTGTTATTCAGGACTGGCTTCTGTTCTCACAGGGGACTCATAACTCTGCATGTGAACCAATGGAGTGGGAGTGGAGGGAAATCTGCCTCTTCCAGGTGAAAAGGTTATGTTGTTATTAGAACTGTTGTATGAAATATTCCATTAAATATCATTAACGTGGCATTATCTTGCCTCCTTGAGACATCAAAACCCACTCAAAAATGGGTCTTAATACTGTAAAGTACATTCTTCACAGATTTAACCTTTTTTAATTAGTTTTTCTACAGATCCAGAATGTTTAATATACTGCCATTCCCAGGTGCATGAGTGAAGGAAAGTGAACTTTGATCATTGAGAAACATCTGAGACAACTTGATCTGCATTTTTAGGGTTGTTAGAGGCAAAAGCAATTTCTATAGCTGCTTGTGTGGTGACCCCCAAGTAGCCATGCCCCAATGACATAGTCCTTCTACAGTGAGTATCACAAATAATTAAAAATTAAGGAGAATTTATTATTTTTCTGCCCAGCTGAAATTCCCACAAGTCATCTCTCGGCATATTCAAGAGTGCACAAGAGGGATTTATTATTTCCTGGTATATTGACTCTGAAAGGTCTGGGGATTACAGCTGCTTTGCACATGAATAGCTGGAGTGTGTTGTACAAAAGGCATGGTCTGTAGGATAATGGGGTTGGATGTGGGAAAGCGCTGACCCTGGGGGAGAGCAGGCTGGTGCCTGATGGCAGGAATCAATTATGTCTCAAAGGAACACATTGCCCTGGGAGCAGGCTTGGCGGGAGCCACCATGTTCTGTGTTTACCACCCTCCTCCTTCCAAACCCGGATAAAACAACCACGGGATGTGTCCCGGCCTTCTGCTCCTTCCCGGGGCTCAGCGCTGAGTTACCGGGGATTTTGGAAATGCTGCTGTTCCCCAGCTCTGGGATGGGGCTGGGGTGTCCCACGTGCTGCCAGCTGGGTTTGAGGTTTCTCCCAAGCATCCTGGATGGTGCTGAGGTCGCTGGGGGCTTCCTGAAAGTCCTCTGGAACTCCCCATCAGTCACCCTGGCCAAGGAGGGAACAGCCTGTTGCTGACAATGCAGTGGGGCAGCAAACAGAAGCTGCTGGGTTCATGAACTTCTGTCATTGTTTGGTTTTGGGTGGGTTTTTTGGGAGATGTGGCATTCGGGTCTTACAGTGGGCTCTGCACCTCTGCAGGTCTGGCAGTGCTGCCAACCTTTCAAATGTCAAAATCTGGGCTTTGAGGAACCAAGAAATAGGCTGAACATCACGGGGGGTTAACAAAAACAATTTGATGTTTCCCATAAAAATAAAAGCATTTGGATGGATTTTTTTTTTTTAACTGAGCATTTGGACTTTGGATTGATAGAATTAATTTTCTCTCTTTATGGAATTATGAGGCTTGGATATGAAATCCTGCTGAAGGCCCTAACTATTATGAGTCTCCTGATAAAAGTCACAAGACTCAGCAAACAGTGCTGCCAAGCTTTTGGCAGGGAGCAGGTACCCTGCAGAGAGGATATTTCAACAGAGCAGGTTGGGAATAGGGAATGTGACTCCTGAAGTCTGGCCCCAGCAACCACTTACTGTCATTAACGAGAGGGGAATGGTGTGTCCGTGCCAGACAGGAGGGCAGGCACCTCTCTCCTGACAGAAGCAGCAATTAATCCCATCTGCATGGGGCAGATATTTAATCAGTCAGAGGCCAGCGAGGGCAGCAGTGGGAGATAAGAGCCACAGGCTTCTTGGGTGTCTCCTGAGCCTTGTTTGATTGTCCCTGCATTGGGAACAAGTCTATAGCCTGAAGCTGACTCTCCCTTATGCCCCAGTGGATTGCTCCCCTTCCCTTGAGCTCAGCCTGAGTTTTGAGGTGAGTTTTGGGGTGTAAGCTCCCACTGGAACCCATTTTCTTGTGCTTGGCAGCTGTCAATCATCAGCTGCAGAGCACAAGGGACGTGTGTCTGAGGAAAGTGTCCCGGAGCTCCTGTGAGGCAGGTGGGTTTTGGAGACATCTTTGCCACGCTCAGCTGGCAGCAGAATGAAGAGATGTGTCTGATAAAAGCAAGAAGGGTTTTTCAGGTGGATAACTTGGTCCTGAGCCAGGCAAAGGGCTGGCAGAGGGGCACACACAAGAGCTGCCAGCTCATGGGCAGGGTTGGGTGCCCTCATCTCCATCCACAGGGCAAGGCACGTTGTCAGATTTCCTCATATCCCCTCAGGAGCCCATGTAATTCAGGGCACACTGCATCCGCTCCCTGGGGAGCTCCAATCCCAGGATAACCATGCGTGCTGGGAAGCAGCTGAGCAGAATTCCATGGTGCTGACAGACAGACTTGCCCAGGGACTAAGCACAGCTGCAGGTCTGCAGGGGTATGAATAAGCAAATGAAAACTTAGTTTACTTTCTGAAGAGATGGGGTTCTTTTCTGTTGGACACAACAATAAGTATTTCCTGACTGGGGATTTATCTTCCTTTCCAGACATTTCATGGGCTTAGAAAAATTACACTAAATAACATTTTCAAACCCCACTGCTGAACTTGAGGGCAAAATAAAACTTTGGTATCTGCTTATCTGGGTGGTGCATGGCAGTGAGTGTGGTCCAGCCTGGAAATCCAAGTCCTCCCACAAGCAAGGGAGCTGGCCCATTCAGAGATGCCAAAGCTAATTAAAACAAAAGTGGGTGCTGAGCATTTTTGCTAACCAGATGTCTCAAACAGCCTCTTGGCCATAGAAGCCTGCGACCTGTAGGCTGTTTGAAATCTTGAAATCTTGGTTTTCTCCTCTCAGCCTCATTTTCCCGCCTTTGTAAAACACTGCTAATAATACATCCTCACCCACGGAGGAGGTCGCTGAGAATTCATTAGCTGGTATTTGTAAAGCACTTTGAAAATGCAAAGCCAGTGCATTATTCCTACTCTTCTGGATGCTTTCCATGTTATTAAAATCAGGATTTCAGAAAGGCTTATCTGGGATCAAAACAGCACCCCAAACTTGAAAGGAAGCAAGACTGTTAAACCATCAACTGTCGCCTCCCCCTCCAGCCAGATGTTAAGCCCTAAAGAACTGAAGTGGCACAAGGAATTACTTTCCCAAGTTCCCCCAGCTGGGCTGACAGGCCTTGATCAATGGTTTTCTCCACGGTGAGGGCTATGCAGATGGTCTGCCCAGAGCAAGGTTTCTGTGGAGTACAAAGGGAAGTCAAACACCATTTCTAATTCAGCTTGTAGCATGGCACACTTCCTTTATCCTGAGCCTGAATGCCCTGAATGGGAGAGCGGTGTGGGAAACTGGAGGGAACTCCACACTCACCACGGCTGCGGGGCTCTGAGACACCCCTGTCCTCAAACCACATCTGCCTGTGACAGGCAGGGGGGAAAGGAGTGACAGATCGAAAAATCAGATTATAAAACCTGCATGGAGGGAAAGTAAACCACGAGGAAAAAGGAAAAAATAAAAGGGAAGGAAGCTGTGTGGGCAGACAGAAATTTCACCAACCAAGCAGCAGGACAGGGAAGGAGAGGGAGGAAATGTAGGGAAGGGTTGGGAGGAAATGACAGGGAAAGGAGCTGCAGAGCAGAGTCTTGCTCATCCACCAGTCAGGCCACAGCCAATTGTCCCACTGGAGGTGGCAGAGGTGGGTTAGATGGCACTGAGAATTCTGAGCCACATCCCCTGTTTGCCTCTTTGACTCCCCAATCTGTTTAATATGTCCCAGAAAACACAGCAACTCCTGTGGATCATGAGGGTATTGTGAGAGTTTTGTATGACTCGTGGAGTTATGGGAGCTGAGAAAACTCAGTCAAGTTTTATACCAGCAATACCAGGTGGAGAAAAGAAATGAGAAACAGCAGATCTGATTCTCATTTTGGTATTTGGCAGGAGGAAATTCAAATTTTGATGAGGTTTTGATAAATTCTGAGGTAGGCGTGGAGGTAATTTGTATTTACAAGTTTACAAAGATCAAGAAATAGATCCAGAAACCTGCAGGGCAAATCTTGGAGTTCAAATTCTCTGTTGGCCTCAGTGCAGATCCCAGTAAGGCCCTTGGGATTGGACCCATTTTATTTTCCACCTCAGGATGCTCTGCAGGACTCGGCACTAAATAAATATCCCACATTTTGCCGTCTTTCCTGCTCCCAGTTCATCTCTGCCCCTGCTCCCCTTATCTGAATGACTTCCTAACACACAAGTTTGCTACTCCGGAGTTTCCCACACCGTTCCTTAACCACATTCCCTCGTGTCACAAAGGAAGTGTGCCCGACTACAAACCACATTAGCAACGGTGCTTGGCTCTGCTTTGTGTGCAGTGGGAAACCCCCGCTCCCAAAAGGCCATCTGGGCAGCAAGGGCTGCGCGGGAAGCACTGGGAGAGGGAGCATCTCTCCAGGCTTGGGAAAGCACAGCATCCTTAAGGCTTTCCAAAGGGCTAACATCTGGCAGGGATTCTGGGGCAAGGCTGTTGGTGATGTCCTGCTTCAAACATCCAGATCAAGTATTTTGGGGTGCTAATGAGCTTTCTGTTCAGCAGTGTGTGTGTTTGGAGTAGATATGTAATTCCAAATTCATTCTTCTTAGTGTAAAGTCCACAGACTTTGGAAACTTTATAACAGGGAGGAATTTTTGTTACCACTTTCTTTAGGATTTCCAGCCAAAGCAAAGCATCTATTTTGGGTAATTGAGCATCTAATTTGAGTAACTCTTCCAACTCGGTCAGTAATTGACTAATTTTTCCCCTCAGAGCTTGTGCGACCAAAGAGAAAATAAAAAGCTGTTTTAAATACATGTTTTTATTTCCAATTCTTTAAAATTTGTGTGTGACACAGAGCAAGGATGTAGGAACCTCAATGGATTTCCCATCCGGGGAGATTTTGCTACGTTCACCTCCCAATAATACATTGAATATTGTAATTCTTATTATCACACCCAGTTTAAGTATGTAGGGCTTCCAGCCTCTCTGGTGAAAGTGAAATTCCACAGAAGATTATTTTGCATTTAGCCTCCTCAGGTGGATGCTCTGGGTCAGTTTGGATGCTGGTGGAGGGGAAATTCTGAGTACTGACTCCTTGGCTGTGCCAGTGCACAACCACTCCCAGGAGCAAGGAGGGTGAAGTTGGCATGACTGTTCCCATGGAATTAATGTAGTTTTTATCTGGGTGTTGAGTGGAGAATCAGAGGAAAGCAGCAAGAGGGAAACAGCAATTGTATCTAGAAAAACTGCCCTGCCCATCACAGGACTGGCACTTTTCTTCTTCATCTGCTCAATTAACAAGCTGGAGAAACGAGTCCCAGCTCTGGAGTTTCTGTTTCAGGGAATCTTCCCGAGAGGGATGCGCAGAGGGCAAGATTGGTTTCAGAGGTGGCATTACACGGGCTCAGAGATAATCCACAGCCTTTGAGGAGAACATGTGAAACGGTGTCACAAAAGCTTTCCCACCACTTGACATAAAAGACCCGGAGCTCAACAGCTGCTGCTCTGTGCCGAGAGAAGGGAGCCCATTCAGGGCAGCACAATAGGGATGGAAAAGCAGAGCCTGGAAGAGGTCATTGGAGCCTTACCTGGTGCACCAATAATGAGCTGCAGAGTGAGAGAGAAATGTGTCCCTGTGCCCTGGGTGTGTGGGTTCACATTAAAGGCCGTGTGTGACCACACACACACATTAATGTAAAGGTGGGCACACCTACACATACATTAAAGTGAATACAAGTACTATTTACTCACTACACTAAGAGCTCCACAAACATAAGCCCTGACATTACTTGATGGATAAATTGCCGGCAGATCTAGTTCAAGTTTTCCAGCAGGAATCCCTGGCTGTGTTTTTATCAGACTGTCAGCTCTCCCAGCTGCAGGCACCTCCTGAGTACAGGCTGTCCATCAAACACAGCAACTGGCCCAGGGGAGAACAGTGAGGAATCAGGAATTTGATTTCTAATAAGTTTATGAGGATATAAATCTCTTCTGAATCCAGTTTTCCATTGTTTAGAGACTAAATGAAAATAATTAGAGTAAAATGTGTTTTGGGGAGGAAGTAAGAGGCAGCATGCGACACTGAACTGATTCTGAAACAATCCCAAGACCCTTCTCCACAAGTATTTGTCTTGCAGGTATTTGGAAACAGAAACATACAGTGCTTATATCTTGGCTTGAGAGTTTCCTAAAGGGCTGCATAAGGTACTGAGGGAACAGGGATTAAACCAGAACATGTTTTCAATAATTGTGCATACTTAAAATTGAATGTTTTTATTTGCAGTGAGTCAAAGCGGGAAAGCCTTTTCTGCTTCCCATGGGCAAAGCTGGTGCTGGAGTCAACTGCGGGAGAACCACTGTGGGAAGCAGGTTAGTGGATTTGAGGAATTCCTGGTGGCCAGGAGCTGCTGGCGTGTGCGTGTGCCTTGTGCCTGCTGCAGCGTGTGCCCGGGCGCGCTCCCACCTCCTGCTCCTTCATCCTCCTCCCTCCTGCTCCTTCCTCCTCCTCCCTCCTGCTCCTTCCTCCTCCCGCCCGCGAAGCCCGGGCTGCCCCTGGAATGCTCTTGATCCTCGGCATTAGTCAGCAGCCTTTCCCGCTGAAGGGCAGCTCTTTCCCAGCTCCTGCCACGGAACTCTGCTCCCAGCCTTTCAGGGAGCGCACACTCTCCACCTGCTCATCTGGGAGAAGGTCATTATCCGCGGGCTATTCAGTGCCACTGGAGCATGCAAGAATTGCGGCTTCTCCCATTGTGCTGCCCGTGGCCCCGATTGGCTGGCGAGTGTGGGAAACGCCACCGAGCCGCAGACCCACACGCTCGCCCCGAGCTCGGGCTGTATAAATATCGGGCAGAGGCAGCTTCCAGCAGCACGCTTCTGCTGGATTCCACTCCAAGACCTCTCTGCTCAGGACAGATGGCTCCCAGCACCGTTTTCTTGGAGCCCGACAACCTGCTGACGCCAAAGGAGAAAAACAAAGTAAGTGCAGAGCAGAGCAGTTTACACCAACTGAGACCTTACTCAGTTTAGGAGCAGCGATGGGCAGGAAACAACCCTGCGGAGGGTCAGGGAGAGGATCCTTTCATAACAGGTCTCTTTTCCTTTGCTTTTTACAGCTGAGGAAGCCGGTGGTGGAAAAAATGCGCCGGGACCGGATTAACAGCAGCATCGAGCAGCTGAAACTGCTCCTGGAGAAGGAGTTCCAGAGGCACCAGCCCAACTCCAAGCTGGAGAAAGCCGACATCCTGGAAGTGGCTGTCAGCTACCTGAAGCAGCAGAGCCAGCTGCAGATGAAGAGTAAGTATTGAGTTTTCTTTCAGTCTCCATTTTACTGCAAATCTGCGACTGTTGTATGAATCTTGAGCCATGGACAACTGTTCTAAACTATTCTTTCTTCCTTCTCTCTGTTTTCTTCCCTTCTCTAGCTGCAGGATCCTTCCATAAAAGCTCCCAGTTTGACTTCAGAGAGGGCTATTCCAGGTGTTTGCAAGAAGCTTTCTATTTCCTCTCTCTCCACAAAGTCCGAACTGAAACACAGACCAAACTTTTAAGCCACTTCCAGAAGAGCCAGTCAGCTGCTCCAGAGGTCTCCTTCTCCCCTGGGAACACCGGTGCCCTGAAACAAGTATCTCCAAAAAACAGCAGCCCTCTCTGGAGGCCCTGGTAGTCGGGGGAGTCCTCACTGCACGGACCTGTGACAGTCCAGAGGAAGGATCTGACTGCATCTGATAGTCCAGCTCTGATCCTCTCTCCTGTAGGGAATTTTATTTCCCCCCCGTGTTTTATTTATGTATGAGAGAATGCCATGCTTTTGACTTTTTTGGGATGCTCTGGCAAAAGTTGAGGTGTTCTGTTTAGTGTTAAAGCTGTGTAGGCACTGGTGCAGTGCTGCCCAGGCAGGGGCAACGTCTTCAGAATGAAGGAGGGTGTTTGTAAATGTTACAGTTGTGATGGGCAGGAATTGCTGTAGGAGATTTTCTCTAATATTCCCAGTAAGAGCCATCAGCTTTGCTCTGGCTTGACTGACAACTCTGGTTGGCTCAGTCACTCCGGAGGATAAATTTATTCCCTTTGCTTCATGCACACTTGGTTAAAGTATTTCCCTCTGTTTGCTTATCAGTTGTGCAGCATCAAAAATGGGTTTGGTTTGGATTTCTCCCCCATGGCCCTTTCATAGTCCTGTATATACAGTGTGAGGGATGACCAGGAGTTAGGGAACTATGTGGAATATTTCTACTATTTGATGCTTTTTTCAATTTAGAAAAAGAGTATGTTATTGCTTTATGTTAAAGAAAAGTAGTAGGTAACAGGCTTGATTTGTCAATGTTATACATTTTGAGTGTAAGCTATGCTTTTTTAGCATTTTCATTATAATAATGATTTTTATCTGTATTGAGTGGTTGAATTCCTGGTGGATGGTGTTTCTCCCAGTGCTGGGACTGCCCTATGGCTCACCTGCATACTGTGTATGCGTCTCTGTGTGTGTAGAGAGCAATAAAATGCATTTGTGTGCAAATTCTGTGTGCGTCTCTCCATCCGAAGTATGTGCAACTGCTTGCACCCCTGAGAAAAATGAACGTCGTTCTGAAGAAATGGGTTTTTTGTAAAGCTCAAGGAACTCCCATTCATGCTTATTCTGTATATTCTGGTGAATCCCACCATGTGAGTCAACCCAAACCTCGAGGTCTGCTCCTGTCACACAGATTCCTGCAGAATCCTATTGAACATTTCCTCAGTCACTGTCCACAGACCCCTCACCTAAGCAGCAATGTCCTGCACCTGCCCAGAACTTGAGTCCTTCTTCCACACCATTTGTTCACAACCTTAGCCTACTAAACCGAGTTTTGAGGGGTGGGTTTGTGCCAGGTTTAGAGGGTCTTCTACCAGGATTTGAGGGGTTGGGTTTTACCGGGATTTGAGGGCTTGGTTTGCCAGGTTTGGAGGGGTGGGTTTGTGCCAGGTTTAGAGGGTCTTCTACCAGGATTTGAGGGGTTGGGTTTTACCGGGATTTGAGGGCTTGGTTTGCCAGGTTTGGAGGGGTGGGTTTGTGCCAGGTTTGGCAGGGTTGGCTTGCCACGATTCAAGAGGTTTGTCAGGTTTTGAGGCGGTTGCCATGATTTAAGGGGTTTGTCAGGCTTTGAGGGGTTTACCATAATTTGAGGTGTTTGTCAGGCTTTGAAGAGTTTGTCAGGTTTTGAGGGGTTTGACACGATTTGAGGAGTTTGTCAGGCTTTGAAGGATTTGTCAGGTTTTGAGGGGTTTGACACGATTTGAGGAGTTTGTCAGGCTTTGAAGGATTTGTCAGGTTTTGAGGGGTTTGACACGATTTGAGGGGTTCGTCAGGTTTTGAGGGGTTGGTTTGCCAGGATCTCAGGGGTATCTCAGGCTTTGAGGGGCTGTTTTGGCACAATTTGAGGTATTTTACTGACTTTGGGCATAGCTGTCTCCCTGCCAAAGCCTTTCCCGCTCTGCCCGGCCGGGAGGGCGGGAAGTGCTGAGGGAATCGGAGACGCACAGCCCGGCGGCTTCCAATCCCCTTCCCCTTCCCCTTCCTCCATGCCTGCTTTGGCTTTGGCGTCCTGCGGGGACCCCTGCCGGGGCACCATGAGGATGGCGAGTGGGGAGACCAGGGACCGTGAGGGTCTGGCCTCGGTGACCATGAGGGTCCGGCCTCGGTGGCCGTGAGGGTCCAGCCTCGGTGCCCGTGAGGGACGCACCTCGGTGGCCGTGAGGGTCCAGCCTCGGTGCCCGTGAGGGACGCACCTCGGTGGCCGTGAGGGTCCAGCCTCGGTGCCCGTGAGGGACGCACCTCGGTGGCCGTGAGGGTCCAGCCTCGGTGCCCGTGAGGGACGCACCTCGGTGGCCGTGAGGGTCCCACCTCGGTGGCCGTGAGGGTCCAGCCTCGGTGCCCGTGAGGGACGCACCTCGGTGGCCGTGAGGGTCCCACCTCGGTGGCCGTGAAGGACTCGCCTCAGTGGCCGTGAGGGACGCACCTCGGAAGCCGTGAGGGTCTGGCCTCGGTGGCCGTGAGGGACCCGCCTCCGTGGCCGTGAGGGTCTGGCCTCAGTGGCCGTGAGGGACGCACCTCGGAAGCCGTGAGGGTCTGGCCTCGGTGGCTGTGAGGGACGCGCCTCGGTAGCCGTGAGGGACCCGCCTCGGTGGCGGTGAGGGTCTGGCCTCGGTGGCCGTGAGGGACCCGCTTTGGTAGCCGTGAGGGTCCGGCCTCGGTGGCCGTGAGGGTCCCACCTCGGTGGCCGTGAAGGACTCGCCTCAGTGGCCGTGAGGGTCCTGCCTCGGTGCCCATGAGGGTCCCGCCTCGGTGGCCGTGAGGGTCCCGCCTCGGCGGCCGTGAGGGACGCGNCCTCGGAAGCCGTGAGGGTCTGGCCTCGGTGGCTGTGAGGGACGCGCCTCGGGAGCCGTGAGGGTCTGGCCTCGGTGGCCGTGAGGGACCCGCTTCGGTGGCCGTGAGGGTCCCACCTCGGTGGCCATGATGGACGCGCCTTGGTGCCCATGAGGGTCCGGCCTCAGTGGCCGTGAGGGTCCCACCTCGGTGGCCATGATGGACGCGCCTTGGTGCCCATGAGGGTCCTGCCTCAGTGGTCATGAGGGTCCTGCCTCAGTGGTCATGAGGGTCCTGCCTCAGTGGTCATGAGGGTCCTGCCTCAGTGGTCATGAGGGTCCTGCCTCAGTGGTCATGAGGGTCCTGCCTCAGTGGTCATGAGGGTCCTGCCTCAGTGGTCATGAGGGTCCTGCCTCAGTGGTCATGAGGGTCCTGCCTCAGTGGTCATGAGGGTCCTGCCTCAGTGGTCATGAGGGTCCTGCCTCAGTGGTCATGAGGGTCCTGCCTCAGTGGTCATGAGGGTCCTGCCTCAGTGGTCGTGAGGGTCCCACCTTGGTGGCTGTGAAGGACTCGCCTCAGTGGCTGTGAGGGACGCGCCTCGGGAGCCATGAGGGACCCGCCTCGGTGGCCGTGAGGGTCCTGCCTCAGTGGCCGTGAGGGACGCGCCTCACGGACCACGAGGGGAAACAACCTTGGTTACTGAGAGGAAACCACCTCAGGGACCGTGAGGAACTGGCCTCAGGGACCCGGTCCTTGGGTTGCCCTGAGGTCCTCGCTGTGGTGTCAGTGGAGCACTGGCTGTGCTTTATGCTTTTTCGCTCCATGAAGGGCAGAAGTGTGTGAGCTGCTGCCTGTGGCGAAGGGTCTCTGCAGGAATTACTGGGTCACAAAGACTGCTGAACTCCCCTTAGCCAGAAGTGCAGAGAGAAATCCTGTGGGTTTCTTCCTTCTAGGCACAAAACCCAAGGACAACGTGTGTGAAGTTTGTCCTCTTGGCACCTCCACCACAGCCTGTATGTTTGAGACCTGCACCCTACTGTCCAGGGAAGCAGCTCAGATTCCTTTCGGGTGAGTGAGGCTGCTGGGTCTGCATTTTGGTCTCTTCCAAACAGCAGCATCCTCCTGTCAATGAGGCCTTGAGTGTGGAATCCTGTTCCTGCTCTTGGGAACAGCTGAACTCCTCTCTTTATAAGCTCATTGACATGACAGATTTAGCCTTCAGCCTCTCATGGAAGTTTGTCACTGCATGGGAGACTCTCAGGGTGGCTCCAGCAGGGTGGATCTGGAGCCTTGGAGAGCAGCACACTCCTGTACCTGGGTTCCAGGTGACACATCCCTTATCTAGAGTAGAACAGCTGACAGTTTGCTTCTCAGGAGAATAATTTTGCAAGCATTAAAGCATTAAAGCAAAGAGGTAAGAGCCAGCTCCCACTTGGATTACCCACCAAGTCAGAAAGACCTTTGGGAGGTGTGATGTGGAAAACAGCAGCACTTCCACTGGCAGGATCTAACACCATAATTACTTCTTTTCTCACATCACACCTGCGGAGCAGAACACTTCCCCAGCTCTACCTCTGACAGCAATCATGGAAATCCTTGTCTCTGTGGTTCTGCTGGCTGATGCAGCTGCCCTCACAAATATCTGGCAAAGGAGGAAAAGTTATGTGCCCTAGAAGTATGAAAAACATGACTGTAAAGGGGTTTTACAAGTTTTGTAACAATATCCTGAAGAATGCTCTTAGTACTTTAGCTGAAAATTCCCCTCACTGCTTGTTTGTGGGACTGTTTCCTTTCATACGTTAAAATCTGATTTAAGAGCGACCCAACAGTGGTTCTTGCTCTTAAGAGAGAAGGAGAAGCCTGGCTGTTAGAGTGGAAAGAGTAGGATTTGCTGATAAAAGCTGATAAAAGCTGACTGTTCATACTCTGTGTTTTCCTTTGACATGTCATAAAGCACGAGCAGGTTTTGATGTTAATGAGGAGAAAAAGGATCAAACAACTGCTCGTGTGGAGGAAGTTGGTGCCAACCCCAAAGAAACCAGGCCTGAATTGGACATTGTTTGAACTGTGACAGACAATGGGGATGGTTAAAAAACCCCAAGCACAACCCCTTTTTAAAAAATTCTAAATCATCATGAAGAGAAAGGGAGCTTGAAAATGAAAAGGAAGGTTTGCAAAGGAGTTAATGAAATAGCCCAGTGGCACCTTGTGAAGCATCAAAGTCGGCAATAGCTGAGTGATCAAGGCACAGGGAGTGTCATGAGGGGCTGGAAACTCTTCCTTTTTACATCCCCTTCAGGAGCAGTGGCCTGTGTGGAATGCCTGGACTTTTCTTCTCCCCCCATGGACAGTTGACACTTGGCATGCATTAATTATTCCGCCCTTGCTTGTTGGTGGGAAAAAACTGGCTGTTTTTTCCATTTTAAACATTCTGCATAATGCACAGTGCAGTTTCCAAATGCATTTTTGTACAGATCTTTCAGGTTTTAGGATAAAATAAGATATTGCTGGGTAAAGGAATTGTGCACAGCAAGAGCCATATAGCTTTTAGTAAAGAAAGTTAATATCCTCTGTGTCCACTGTGTCTAAAAATAAAGTTTTTACTAAAGAAAACACATTTTCTCTGTGAATGAACTTTCCTGGTACCTGCAGAAGGGAAAACTCTGAGTTATGTGGCTGTTGGCTTTACCTTAAGGAAAAGGATTATTAAGGAAAGGATTATTTAAGGAAAGCATCCCTGTGAATGTTTTTTAAGGAAGGATTTGGTGAGGATAGAAATGCTTTAGTTATCAGAATTGCCTATAAAATGAGATGTGGAAGAATCTGGAGAGGCACAGAAAAGGCCCTGGATGGGTATGCTGGGACATCTGGGAGGTGACATCCACATGACCATGAGGAATGGAAAAAATGGCAAATGTTGGCTTTTTGCTTAAAGAAAATATGATAGACAACTTCTTAATTTTTTAAAAAACTGTGTTAGTTTTTTCAGCAGAATTAATTCTGGGTGTTTTTGCAGAGTAAGGTGATGTTTCAGAAACTCTGCGGTTTCTAGGATTGGCTGTGCAAAATCACAGCTCTGATGGGAAAAGCTGCAGGTAGTGGAAAGTGGAAGGGTTTAGGGAATGCCTTAAAATTAATTTTAAAAATCTCTGTTCTACACTCGCAGATTTGTCCATGAAGAAACACTTTCTGTTACTGTCCTAAGAATAAAGGACTTTTAGGGTGGGATTTGGTTTTCAAGTACAAATACTGGTCCCAGTCTCATGTTCTGAAAACCTGTGCAGTAATCCTGGAAGGGCAAACTGCTCCAGTTTCTGTCCAAAAAGGAATGCCACAATTCCAAAATTTGGGAAGGATCTGAACCTAGAAAGAGGCTGATTCTTGTGGGTCTGCTGGGAATTGGATTTGCTTTTGGTGGTCAAATAAGTGGCAAGTCAGTAAAGCATTTTCTAGCATTTCTTTGCTGATAATTTTTTTTTGGTAGTTGGTTAATGTTTCATTGGGGGTGTTGGATGTTTTCCAACACTTCCAGCTGTGGAAGTTGCTAATTGTTGACCACTGCTCATCCCTCTACAACACTTAGGAGGGGTCATTGCAATCGTTGAGTGAAAAACTTTCAAGATTAAACCAAACCCCCAAATGGAGAAAATTCAGAGAAGAGTGTCAAGGCACCTTCAGCCATCTCTGTGCTACAACAATTTTCTGGTAAGTTCTGTTTTGGATTTTTTTTTTTTCAGTCTGCTAATGACTTGTTGTTGTTGTTGAAGGCAACTGGATCTTGAGGTATTCAGTATTACTATTTTACTGGGGTGAACTTTTAAATAACAGCAATGAAAGTAGCTCTTAAGGAGGGAATGGAGTTAACTATTACTGTTGTTCAGTAATTGCTGTAATTAGGAGGAGGGATTTATTAATTTTTAGGCAGCAGTTTGTCCAAAGATGTTTTTGTAAAGGAAAACCTGTCCTCCAACCCCATAATTATGACTTCAGTGAGTTCACTTCCAGGGGGAAGCTGCTGTAGGTGAGCTGGGAGCTCTGCACAGCCAGGGAGAGAGGTGCAGCATCAACCAGGATCAGCGATCTACCAACCAAAAATGAATGTTTTTTTCAGGGTTTGATGTCTGCACCGTGTTTCGATGGAGTCTGAAAGTTGCTCCTGTTGGATGTGAGTTTTGGTCTTTTAGGAGCTGGAGCAGGATTTGTCACCAGGTGGCAGCATGGGAGAAGGAAAGGCTTCGGATTCCTCCTGGGAAACATCAGGATCTTCTTTATTTTCCAAAATATGTAATAAAGCTTCTCCGAGGCTTCACTGCCTGCGAGTCTGAAGTGCAGCAAAACACCTCTGGGTACAGAACTTCCCACAGGGCTGGAGCATTTTGTCCTTGTGGACAGGTTACACAGGGGTCAGTAGGAATTCAGGGCCATTTCCTGGGGATTTGGAGCCTCTCTCGTCTCCAGTTTGTGTGCGGGCACAGCACCGGGGTCAGTGGGGCTGTAAGGGGAGGTTGGAGCTCGTGCCCTGGGCACTGACACGAACTGGCAGCTGGGAAGTGTTCTGCAGCTGGGAGATGGGATAAACTTCCATGAAAAATAGAGTGACTTCCATGTGCTGAGGTGGCCATTTGGAATTCACCCTCGCAGGCACATTTTAGTTATCTCTTTAACAGTTGCATGTGCCAGAACCTTTAATGGCCCATCTCCAGGGCTCAATGATTTTGCAGAATCACACAGGCAGTCACTGCCTTGCTGTCAAGTGATTCACGTGCTAGAAAGAAAAGCATTTGCTGGAATAATATTCAAAATTCACTATTAAATATCAGAAGTTTAAAATATTCTCATTATAGTAGGATGCTTACCAAGGAAAGCCCCCCCCCACCTCTCCATAGGGAAATCCTTGCTGAATTGGCCACCGTGATTTTTTTTCTTTTAAATTTTATTAAAAATTAATACATGTTACATTTTCAAGTGTAAATAAAATAGCCTATTGCAAAATAAAAAGGCACAGGATTAAAAACAGCTTAATTGTTTCCATGGATACATGTCTGCTACTTGGCAAAAGGTATTTTATACACTTTCTACAAGAATAAGCATAATTTTAAATATATCTCTGAAGGGTGGGACCCTGTAATTTAACCATAAAGACAGAATTTGTACTCCTAAAGTGTGATAACTGTAGCGATGCCTCACTTGAAGGGGGTTCTTTGGAGCAGAGGAGCTCAAGTGCAGGAGGACAGTGCGACAGGCGTCTTGACATAGAGCTCACCGTGTGACATGTCACGACAAATAGCAATCCATGACAACAAAACCGTGATCAAAGTGCAGGGGCACAGACAGCACGAGAGTTGACACCAGCTCTACTCTGATCTGGGGAAGAATGCACCAGAAACGGAACCAGAGCACTGGAAACAGCAGTGGAACGTCTCGGGCGGCATTGCTGAGCCCCAGAAAGCGGAGCTGACCTGTGAAAATTATTATTCCTTTCTGAAAAATAGATTTGTGGCTGCTTGTTGGTTTTATTTCCCGTGTAAGAATGAGTCCTTGTAACCCTGATGCAGTGTCTTAGTAACAGTCAGGATGTCGTTGGAAACAGTCGTTGTGCCCGGGAACACCGCGCGGGCTCTGGCGCAGCCCGCATCCCGGGATCCGCCCCGTGAGCCCGGGATCCCCGTGTGCTTCCCGGTGGCACTGCGAGAGCTGAGCGCTTCCCCGGCTCTCCCTGCAGCGGCTGCCCCGCTGGGCTCAGCAGCACAACACCGGGCACGTCCCTGCCACCAGCTGTAGTGGTGTCACCTCCGTCCCATCCTGGGTTACCACACCCGGCACTTCCCCGCGGGATGCATGGCCGTGCCCTTCTTACAGTGGAACACCTCGGAGAAGGCTTCAAAGTTCTGCAACGAGCCCATCACCCTAAACAAAGAGAAGGGACTCATTGACATGGAAATTGCTGTGCTGGGGAACAGAAAGTGATTTGGAGCCTAAGAACTTGATTGCAGTTCAGAATATGGGATGCTTTAGGAAATATAGGTAATATGAGCAATGAAATGCCAGAACAGAGTGGGTTTGGTCCTGCTCCATCCCCTATGGATTGGCAAATTCACCAGGTCAGGTATAGGTACGTGCTCTCCAGTAGTGTCCTACAAGCCATGGGAGAAAATCTGGAGATCACTCAGGAGTTATCTTGTGTGTTATCAGACCCTCCTGTGCTGCCCTGCTGCAAGGGGTTGAATGAAGTGAGTTAGTAAAGGAGCCAAACCCACCTGTACTTCAGAGGGCTGTGAACGTCTGTCTTTATGGCCTGACTGGCATATTCTGGTCTGTAGGAACCACACCAAACCTGCACAGGGAGATTCATCATTAGTGGGTCGGTACTGAAGGGAATTAATGTTGGGAACCCTCTCAGTGGCTTTCCTAAGAACCATCCCAGTTTGCTATGACATCATTGGGGTATGTTTTATACAGAGGCAGAATAGATGCAATTATTTACTAATTAGCTTTTGTTTTCTCAAGGTCTTGGATCAAGATCTGGTGCTCTGGAACAGATCTATCTGCCCTTGATTTCCCCCAGATGTTTGCTCCAGCAAAGTCCAAGGGCCTAAGGCACAATCCTGTGTGTTCTTACCTGGGCAAAGTTGAGGAAGAAAAGCTGTTTGTGGGACAGGTTCAGTCCAGGCAGCTTTGGCTCCTTCCCTTCCTGTTCCAGCCACTTCAAGTAGGCCTGGAAATGATCACAGATCAACTCAGAGGAGCAGCAGAAGGATTTTGAATGTTGTTTTGGGAGGAGGGATTTTAGTCACCACATACATTAACCAGCATGCTTCCCTTCTGTATTTGTATAAATTTTCTCTCTCTAATACAAGCAGTGCAGAGAATTTTATGAAAAAGCTGTCAGCACAAGCACTGTTGACTTCATGGACTCTTTCTACAGGAATTTGTGTCTGGAAATAAAGTGTTAAATCTCCTCTGCTTCTCTATAGTGATGATTTTTCTCTCTTCAGGTAACTGCTCATTAAATAGCAGATAACAACCTTGCTCAGTGTTCAATCCATTACCTGTTACTGTTGCACATTAATTGGCCAGTTTGCTTTTTTCAGGTATATTGACATGATGGAGACAAGTTAATGTGCCCTCATGCTGGTTAATTCCCAACATTCTGCTTCTGCAGCCTCTCAGGTGCTGAGACAGTCCCAAAGCACAAAACAAAAGGGAGAGCTGAGGGTAAAAAGAGATCCAGCACCCCAGAACATCCATGGCTTCCGTGTGCAGGCAGTTTGTGTCACCCCACACGGCTACTCCACGTCTGTGATGGCTTTTAAACAATCCTAATGGAGTAATTAATTGGAATGGTGTCCTTTAGGTTGGAATTAAATTTCCAAAAATTCAGGATGTTCTATAACCAAAGATAAAAGGTTTTACTGTGACATCTGTTAGGGTCCTTTCTAAGGAAGAACATTCCCTGCTCACACCTGAGCTCCACCTTTGGGCTGCTCCTGGGTGCAAGAATGGCAGCAAGCCATGGGCACATGAGCTTCCAGGTGTACATCTGAGGCTTTAGCTTTTGGAATATGGTAATAACATGTTAATTGTCAATTTTTTTTAGTGCAGAATAGGTCCCCCCATTGCTGGATGCCAGGTAAAGTTAACTCACAGGGTGTTTGAGGATTACCTTATAAGCCTGTCGGACTCCTCCGTTATCTGCAATATTTTCTCCTAATGTGCTTATGCCACTGACCTGTAAAAATAATCATTTATTTACTCTATTGTCAGTAAAATCAGCAACTCTAAGAACCACAGGTCAGTCACACAACAGCCTGACATGCCTGCAGCAAAGGGAAGCTGTGACTTTGTGCTGGGACAAGAAAGGAGAGAATGAAATGAAACAAATCACAGGGTAAGAGCTGTGGATTGGAACAG
Source organism: Dicaeum eximium (assembly GCA_013396995.1). Lineage (NCBI taxonomy): Eukaryota > Metazoa > Chordata > Aves > Passeriformes > Dicaeidae > Dicaeum > Dicaeum eximium. Next base: position 495,261 of record VWZP01007623.1, on the reverse strand, counting down.
AACACACACAAGAACCAGAACTTGGGCTGCTGCTGGACAGAACATCCCTGCACACAGACCCTGGGCTTTCTGGGCCACACCAGAGTCCCCAGCTTATCACAGCCCCGTGCCTTGTTCCCAGAACAGTTACCTGTAGTAGCTGGGGTTTGATCCCATAGGGATTCCCTGTTAAAGTCATTGCTGGTACAAACCCAGAGCTGCTCGTGGTTGTTACTCACGTTCTGGCCCCCGGCCAGCTCCCAGGTGTAGTTCCCATACTGGTGCACCATGCACAGGGACTGCTCCTTGAAATGCAGCGCTGAGAAGTTGCTCCACCAGTCCAGCATGTTCCCATCTTTGTCAAAATTCCTACCTGCAGGAAAACCCAGGGATAAAAGGAAAGTTTTCAGCAAAAAAAAGCCGCCACTCTTGCAGCGTAGCACCCGGGATGTTGGAGCTGCATTCTCTTCCTCTTCCCTCCTTGAATTTAGATGCTCAGAAATATTTTGGGCACAGTTTATTCCCTTTGCCACAAGGGGATAGAATTGTGGTCTCTGTAATTCCCTGATTTCCTGTTCAGTCAGCAGCCCTGACTTCAGGTATAGCTTCAAGGCCTGCTTTAATTCCAAGTGGATTTTGCAGATATCCTGTAACAAAACCTTCCCCCACCTCTGAGGTGTCTGAGGGGCTGATTCTGTGTGGCCACATGACAGAACTGAGGTTTATAGAGAATGAAAAGCTGGAATTGCAGTTCTGGAGTTTGTGTTCTTGGCTCTCTGGCTAGAACAAGGCTTTTCTTTGCTCTAGAACTCAATTTCTGAGGTTGTGTGTTTATGTGCCATCTGCCCAAACTTAATGAGCATAAAAAAATAGCTTGAAGAAAAACCATGTGGAAAAAACTCCTGATTTGTAGAGTCAGAAGTGAGCTTTTCCCCCAAATTCTTTTATGTGGCATTTGAGAAAGTTAAAAAAGTCAATTTATTTCAAGCATTTGTGTTGAAATCAAAGTCTCCTGGGATTTCAAGGCACTACTGACATTTCTTCTATCCCAAAAACGTTCACAGGTTTCACTGTATTCAGGAGCCCATGGATCTGCTTGCTTTGTGTTTCTGATCCAATTATGCTGTAAAAATAACATTTTTTCCTGAGAATTGTCATTGCCTCAATTTGTTTTCAACATCTGCTTATTTCTTGTGCTCTGTTCAGGAAACATTCCCTGCAAAAAAAAAAAGAGTGTTCCTAATGTGCTCCTATTGCTGCTGAGCTGGATGTGGCTGTGTGGGGATCTTCAGTCCCAGCACACTTGAATTCCTGCCATGTCATGAGTTTTAGCTGAAATAATAATATTTTTTCAGTCATCTCCTCACCGTTGTCATCGAACCCGTGAGTGATCTCATGCCCAATAACCATCCCAATCCCTCCAAAGTTCAGGGCCTGGGGCTGGTGTTTGCTGAAGAAGGGGGGCTGGAGAATCCCAGCAGGAAAAACTGCAAAGACAGGGAGAAAGAGGGAAATTCTGTCAGGTGGTTTTGTTTTTGCATCCTTGGCAGACAGATTGCTTGCTTGGTGTAAGGGTCAGGAAGGAACAGAAAATATAAAATCATTAAAAACAAGCTCATGCCTCCTGTGAAATTGTTTCTCTCCTGATAAATGGAAAATGACAAGTTAATAAAGGTTTCATTTAGCACATCTGCAGCTACAATATCTCCCTGTTTGAGACCCAAGCAGCATTTACATTAAGCTTAGCCTAATTTGGTCCATAATGTTTGCTGCAGTGAGTCAAGAACAGAATGTTTAGGAGCTGTCCTTTGGAGACAGGCACAGTTTGTGTGTCAGAGCCATTTTATAGGGGAGCTAATGGAGATTTTATTGCTTTATTTGGGTTAAGGAGAGGTTAGAAATCATCTGCTAATACCACCAACACCTGGAGCGTAAAACCTGCACAGGAGTGATTCTTACAGACCACCAAGGGCACTCCATGCCAGTTGAGGGGAGCAATATGAGCTCTGCTCTGCCTCAGTCTGCTGGCAAAAACCTTATCCAGAACCATGGGATTTGCTTTTCACCCCTTCTACACAAGCTGAAAACCAGAAATGCTTCTAGAGGAATTCAGCTGGCAGTAATTCACTCTAACAAGATATTTTCTATGAAGGGAGATATCGAAATTATATTGCAAGTAGTTAATTCAGAGACAAAACCCTTTTGGCTACACGGATTTTATCCATACAATTTTGTGGAGAAATGCATAAGCCAGACTGCAGTAAGACAGAGCAGTGTGGAAAATTGTTTTCTCAAGCTAGAGACATGAGGAAACAGAATTTAACTGAGATACACATTATTGTGGGTGGTTGTGCTTGGATTTTTACACAGGCATATTAATCTCCAAGTTGCTTAAATGAGTTACTTTTGTATGATTTATAAGGACAAAGCTGGAGAGGAACCAGGTGGCTCCAGGACCTGAGTCTCCTGCCTGGAAAGCTGATTCCAATCTGTGTAAAACCACTGGGGATAAACTGGGAGCTGAGGTTGGCCACCAGTAAAGCCCCCAGGAGGGCCCTGCCGTGGCTGAAGGATGGAGGTGAGTGGAAGCTGCACAAAAGAAAACAGATTTTGGGTGAGGTCAGAGGGCTAAACTACCAGCAATTTGGATGTTTCTGCTTTTAGCAATTGCAGTTTTCTGTTGTGACTGTTGCTAGGTTGGGCTGTTCCCACTCCTGGCCTTTGCCCTGGGAGCAGGATGCAGTTACTGTCTGGCCTGAAACCCCACGGATCTGTCCTTCTGTGGTATCAGTAGCTGAGTAGCAGGTCTTCCTGGCAGTGTGGGAATTTGAATAAGCACTTCTGGAGGGAATTATTTATTGTCTCCTGCTTGGGGTGCTCAGAATTCAGCAGAGACTCAGCAGTTCTAACCTGAGCTCCTGCACGAGGTCTGAGCTCAGGGAGCTCTGAAGGTCTCCCGTGCTAGAACGAGGAAGGGCAGCCCAGCAGCTCTGCAGAGCTCACACAGAGATGCTCTGGGAGCAGAGGCAGTTCCTGCAGTCTGGGGTGGCTCTTAGTGTAATTCCAGTGCCACAGAGCAAACCAGAGAGCTGCCCCATGTGCTATCAGAACACAGGAGCAGCCCAGGACACACTGGGAGCACTCTCTGTGCTCTGTCCTGGGCTTTCAAACCCTGTTCAGTGGCAGGGTATAAACTAAACCAAGGAGGGGGAGCTGAATATTCATCAACAAATGAGCTGAACAGCCTGGCAGCCTTGCCCAGAATTCCTGGATGGGCACAGTCAGGTTTGCCTCTGCATGCAGATAAAATTAAATTATCTGGTGTGGATAAAATCAGCTGGTTAAAAGAGTTTAAACCTACCTATCTGGTTCCTGTTGGGGGAATAGAATGCATTGACCACTGCAGCTCCAATTATCCATCTAAAAATAAATGTTGCACACAGTTAGTCACGATGGATTTTTTTTTTTCCCCCAGACATTTTTGAAATCCAATTCTGGTTAAAAAATGGAAGGTATATAGGAAAGGATTGTTAGGATATAATCCTTTCAGGGATTATTCATTTTTATACATATATATATATATGTGTGTAATATATATATTCTCAGGAATGTATACATGGCTACACAAAGAAATATAGTTTCCTTGTTAGGAGAAGGAAGAACCTTGTAACAAGAAGGAAAATCCTTATAAAGAGATTATATAAGGAAAGAATTAATGTAGGAAAAAGGGTGCATTGATCATATTCCTGATACCAGGAAATACCTGGTGGCTTGTTTATGGGCAGCTTTCATCCCAAACACACAACATTCAAGGGGAAAAGCATTTTTTACTTTACATTAGAATTGTTTAATTCCTTGATTATCTCAGCCAGGGGCACTCCCAGGTACCCATGACATGAGTTTAACACCCCCACCTTTAACCCAGAATTTAGGTTGTGTCTGTGGCTCTGTCTGGAAACTCACATATCTTGGTCAACTCTCTCTCTCAGCTTTTTCAGGCTCTTTTGGGCTCCAGCTCGCAGGTTTTCCAGAATGTTTTCAAAGTAGTTGTGTTCACTGAAGTTTAACTACACAAACAGGGATCAAAGAACATTGGTCAGCTGAGCAGGAAGAGGAACTCCTTGTCCCATTGAATGTCCTCTAAAGAATGTTTTGGTTGCATGGTTTCACTGAATAGTTGGTCCTTTGCACCAATTATTTATTAATATGTTCATTTTAATGTCCTTGGAAAGGGCACTTGCACAGGTACAAATATTCCAGTGGCAAGAAAGCAAATGCAGGTGTTTATTTTGAGGTATTTAATGAGATGTGCACAAAACACTTACATTGGCATATTCCAGGTCCAGTTTCTCATTCTGATCTTCCAAAATATAGTCTGGGTAGCCAATTTGTTCTTTGATTGCCATTGCCTGGAAGAAAAGAGCTGAATGTTTCCTCTTAATTGTGGTTTTGGTTGGTGTGTTGTTGTTGAGTTGTTTTTACTGAAGTTTTGATCCAAGGAACAGTTAAATGTTTGGGTTTTTTTCTTGGCTTTGGAATGGTGCTGATGGTCCTGAGGTCAATTAAAAGTTGGAAATGTTTTTTTTTGGGGAATTGTGTTGTATTCAGTTGGCATTTTTACTGATGTGGGCTAACAAAGGATTGAAAGGAAAGGACAATGTAACAGGATAATAATGTCCTCTTTTCCTCTTGTTTGTGGAGAAACTGGAAATGGTGATACTACAAAATCCCAAATATTTCATGTTCATAAGGGAATATTGAAGTTCTTTGTTAACTCTGACCTTTTCACGAGCTTTCTCCTTGGATGCCTCATCCATCCATTGTAACTCATCCAAAGTCTCCACGAAAGCTTCACGGATCTTCTCTATTAAATCTCTGACCTGAAAGAGAGCCAGGGAGACACTCATCATTCACACACCCTATTCCCAGGCACAGCTAAGGAGGGACGAAAAGCTTCCTGCTGGAAGGTGATGTCTCCAAATTCTGTGCTCCAAACCATGGCACTGAGCATCTAAAAGAGCATCACCAACAAGTTCTTGACTGGCGGATAACTCTCCCAGACAAAAACCAGGGGGCTCACAGCAGAGGGAACGGGCACTGTGGGCATTGTGGATGTACAGTAGTATGAAGGGTAAACTACATACCATCCTCTTGCTCTCACCAGCAAAAGTCTCCCGGACATACATGGCTCCCACCGCGTTCTCCATGTTGTTGTTGACGTAACTCACGCACTCCCTCCAGCGCGCCTCCTCCAGCGTCGTCCCGTACAGGGCCTGCAGCACAGAGCCCAGCGTGAGCCCTGCCCTGCAGCTCTCCAAGCACTGCCTAAATTAGTCCAAAACCTTCCACCCCTGCAGCTCTCCAAGCCACTGCCTAGCTTAGCCTAAAGCTTTCCACCCCTGCAGCTCTCCAAGCACTGCCTAAATTAGTCCAAAACCTTCCATCCCTGCAGCTCTCCAAGCACTGCCTAAATTAGCCCAAAACCTTCCACCCCTGCAGCTCTCCAAGCACTGCCTAAATTAGTCCAAACCCTTCCACCCCTGCAGCTCTCCAAGCCACTGCCTAGCTTAGCCTAAAGCTTTCCACCCCTGCAGCTCTCCAAGCACTGCCTAAATTAGTCCAAAACCTTCCATCCCTGCAGCTCTCCAAGCACTGCCTAAATTAGCCCAAAACCTTCCACCCCTGCAGCTCTCCAAGCACTGCCTAAATTAGTCCAAACCCTTCCACCCCTGCAGCTCTCCAAGCCACTGCCTAGCTTAGCCTAAAGCTTTCCACCCCTGCAGCTCTCCAAGCACTGCCTAAATTAGTCCAAAACCTTCCATCCCTGCAGCTCTCCAAGCACTGCCTAAATTAGCCCAAAACCTTCCACCCCTGCAGCTCTCCAAGCACTGCCTAAATTAGTCCAAACCCTTCCACCCCTGCAGCTCTCCAAGCCACTGCCTAGCTTAGCCTAAAGCTTTCCACCCCTGCAGCTCTCCAAGCACTGCCTAAATTAGTCCAAAACCTTCCACCCCTGCAGCTCTCCAAGCCACTGCCTAAGTGAACCCAAAGCTTCCCACCCCTGCAGCTCTCCAAGCCACTGCCTAAGTGAACCCAAAGCTTCCCACCCCTGCAGCTCTCCAAGCCAGTGGCTAAATGAAACCAAAGCCCTCCACCCCTGCAGCTCTCCAAGCCACTGCCTAAATGAGCCCAAAGCCTTCCACCCCTGGGATTGGCGTTGTTTGAGGATTCTGTGACGTAATCACAGAATCTAGAGTGGTTTGGGCTGGGAGGGAGCACGAAGTTCATCTTTTTCCAGACCCTGACAGGGTTGTTGTGTTGTCCAGGCTGGGTTTGGTGGCAGTTGTGCTCTCCTCTGTAGGAAGAGAGGAAATACCTTCCTGTAGCTGGCCCGAGCGTCCTTGAAGCGCCGGCTCAAGCTGCTGACGCGGTCGATCACCAGCCGCCAGATGAGGTAGTTCTGGATGGTGCTGTGTGGGAAAGCAAAGCTGAGCTCAATCCCCTGTAAAAACCAGCACTAGGGCAGGCAGTCAGAGGGGAATCTCAATTTTGGATGGAGACAAGAAAGGAAATCATTGCTGCCAGTGCTGGGTTTCACAGCATCTCATTTAACTGCAGAGTCATCCAGCCTGAGGATTGGGCTGTCATGTGTGCTCTGGGATTAATTTCTTATTTTTCTTTCTTCTAGAATGTAACAAGAGCTAAGCCTCTCATGTACTTTTTTCTTCCCATTTAACCTTTTCTAAGCAAGCAGCAAGTGAGACACCTTGTACTGCAGTATTTGGAATCTGAAACCTCCAGAGGCATTTCCTATCTTTTACAGGGGTGTCATTTTTCCTCAGAAGCTCAGAACTAGCAAGGAGGTCCAATAATTGACATTTCAGCAATCCTTCTGTGACTTTTATTCTACCTATCCTGCAGTTTCTTTACCTGGCTGAGTACTTGGAGATAATTGCTTTCAGCTCTTGCAGATAAGGCATCCCATACACAACCACCTCTTCCTCCGGGTCCACCTGAACACTTACTGAGGACATGACACGTTGGATGAAGAAGGTCCAGTTAAATTCCTAGGCAGACAGACATTCCAGTGTTGGATGATTAAATGCCTCAGTAATTTGCCTGGACTTTTGACAGTTTTATCACCTTGAATGCAGTTTTTCATTAGGACAACAATTTTAAAGAGATTCTGAAGACAAAATTAGGAATGGGAATGATTTTATACCTCTTTGTTGAAGCACTGATAAATTCACAAAGCCATTTCCAACTGGCATGGGATTAAGAGACCTGAAGTATGAGACTGCTCATGAAACACTTACATTGAATGCAAACTTTTCCTGCAGCTCTGCTAAGGTCATTTTGTTGTACAACAAGGTCACATCGTGCCTTTCCTCTGCTGGGGTCGTGGCCTGAAGACATTCACAAGGTTATTACTGGAATCAACTGACAGAAATATCAGTGGCTGAAATCACATGCAGGTGCACATATACACACTCCAGCAATACTCAGATTAATCAGTTTGTTTAGGAAAAGGAAAATAATTTGGTTGTGCCCAGTGCTGCTTCCAAAAATTCAGTACAGGAACCTGGGTCCTCCCTGTTTAGTAATATTTCAGGGATATGTTGAGCAAAGTGGTTCCTTCTGTCCTCTTTGGAATGGAAGCTTTCTTTGGGGATTTTTAGGGTGCTGTAGGTTATTACGGATGCAAGGGAGCCTGCCCTGGCGTTATCCCAGTGCATGGTTAGCAGAAGGTGAATTATCCTGCTTTAGAAGAGCTCCAAACAGAAATAAGGCTCAGGCTGGAGCAGCACAGCAGCAGTGCACACAGCAGGCAGAATTAGAGACACACAGGCTCTGATTTTTGGGCTGCTCATGGCACAAAAATTCTTCTTCCCCCACTTTGTTCTGTTTGTGGCTTTTCTGGTGCATTGAAAACTGCTGCACAAGCCAGCAAGAGACTCTTCCCCCTCACCCCTTGCCCCCCACAGCTTCCTGAGGAGTTCTTGATCTCTCTACTCACATTTGCAATCTCTGTTTCCAGCTCCATGACCTTTGCCATTTCCTCTTGGACAAAGGAATCGTCTTTGGACACGTTCTTGTCTTCCCGGATCATTTTGGCGATGGTGATCATGAACTGCAGATAAGCTTCTCTCACCTGCACTCAGACACAGAACATGTAGAAAAGGTTTGCTGTCCATCATTTCATAGAATCCCACAATGGTTGGGGTTGGAAGGACCTTAAACCCCATCCAGTGCCACTCCTGCCATGGCAAGGACACCTTCCACTGTCCCAGGCTGCTCCAAGCCCTGTCCTGGACACTTCCAGGGATGGGGCAGCCACAGCTGCTCTGGGCAACCTGTGCCAGGGCCTGCCCACCCTCACAGGGAAGAATTTCTTCCCAGTATCCCCTCTACCCTGCTCTCTGTCAGCTTGAACCCATTCCCCCTTGTCCTGTCACTCCAGGCCCTTGCAAACAGCCTCTCTTCCCCATTTCTGTAGTTCATCTTCACATTTCTCATTCAGCAAAGCATTCTCTTTGTCATGAATACCTTACAGGGTGCTTGCCAGCCTCAAAAAACACTTTCTGCTTCTCTGTGCCACCCAACCCTGGCATTCTGAGTTAGAATTACTGCTTGGGCAAAGAGGAGGCTGTGTGCTTTGAGTTACACTGTGGGAACAGTGATCCAAAATTCCAGGGCAAACAAGGAAGGTTTGAGTTCTCTGAAAGTAACACCACAAATCTTCTCAGGCCTGGTTTTAGTGTCTGAAAGCAAAGCTCTGTTTCAGACATCTCCCAGTGACACCTTTGCTTTATTCCTGATGGAAGGCTCTGACTGATCTATGCCTCAGAATGGGCCTTGAAAAAACATTTGGCTGCTGAGGGAGTGCTGATCCCTGCTGCAGGAAAACTTGGTGCTACCTGTTCTTCTCACATACTTTTCTTCCTCTGTAGACCCTGGAAGCCAGATACACACAGTGGCTGTGGTGAAATTGAGTCTGGGCACTTACAGATGATGATTTCTGGTTTTAGGCTGAATGCTGAGCCTTAATCAGGCCAGACTCCCCCAGGCCTCAGGAGGAGTTTTGCCAAAAGATGCTGGACTAAGCACAGGGGGAGTTTGGGTCATCAGAGTTGTGCTCATTGTCTGGGGGCAGCGAGCTGGTAAATACAAATAAAAAGGGGTTGTGTCTCCTCCTTGGTCATTAGGATTAAAAGCACAGCCTCAGCCCCCCTGCTTTGTGCCTTCAAATTAAAGCTGTATTGAGCAGAACTGGTTTTTTTCACTAATTTAGGATTGTCTCTGCACTGTACCTGATTTCCTACCTCCTCCAAGTCAATCTATGTCTGACCTTCATGCCCCAATGCATAAATATCCCTCTTCTCTGCTGCGAGGTGACACTTGCAGGGGAGATTCCCAGGTCAGCAGCTTTCCACATTTCCCAGCTTCCAGGAGTTTGTTTTGTCCCAGGACCTGGCAGCTCCCAAAGGTGCCCAGAAGGTGTGGGGACAATCCCCTATGAACCTCCCAGGGCTATATTTTAGCTATATTCTATATAAAGTGTAGTCAAATACACTGAAGTGAGAAGAAAACTCCTCCCTCTGATGTTTTCATCTGCCTTTACAACCATGAGACAAAAGAGTCTCAAATGCTGATTGTTGTCCCTCTGTATTCCCTTCCATTCTTGTTAGGAAAATTGGTTTGATGTTGGGCTGCAAATACTCTTTGTTAGCAAGGCATAATTGAGGAAAATAAAATGTACTAAAGCAGTATTTTCATCTTGGAAACAGACAAATTATCTGGCTTTGTTTGCAACAGCTTTCTGTGTATTTACAGAAACAGTGTTTTTGCAGAATCAGTGTTTTTGCCCTGAGCATTGGCAGAGGAAAGCAGCTAGGAAATAATCTCTCACAATTTCATGTAATTTTGGGGGAAGGGGAGAGTAAGTGGCAGCAGATTCTTACTTGCTGAGCATCAGGGATTCAGAGGAAGATACAAGCAAATCCCCTGCACTGAAAATGTGAAGCTGTCCTTCAAAATGAGAGACTGTCTGAGCTATAAAACACAATTTCATTTTCCCATAACCTCCTTCATGAGTTGGCCAGTTCTGGGCAGGCTTGATATTTATGCTGTTGTTCAGTCCTTTTGTAAACTTTACAAAGTGTTGGCTTAATTAGGAGAAAATGTAGCAATGAGTGTCACAGTCTAGTTCTGATTGTTGCACAGCATGAAGATTCACGTGTTGGGGTTTTTGGAAGCACAGGGATAAGGAATAAAGTTGTTTTAGTGGCACAGAGTAAATCAACACAAGGCATACTTACTCTTTGATAGTTGCCCCCATTAAAGTAGTAGTCCCTGGATGGCATTCCCAAACTTGGCTGGTCAATCTGAAGGAAAATGCATTTCTCTGGTTAGTGGTGAACAGGAGCTGGGGTTGTCCAAAGGAATCCTTGGAAGGCAGCAGGAAATGCTGTGTGTGCCACCCTGCCAGGGCTGGAATGGCAGCACTGCCAAACACCTGGAGAATCTGGGCTCTCCTGGATCTGGGTTTCCAGGTAAGGACAGGGTGGATCTTAGTGTGGGTTATAAAGCAAAACCTCTCAGTAATCATGGAGATCCAAGAACAAATTTAAATAATTTTCTACGTTGCTTGACTTCAAGGCTGGACCTCTTGCACAAACATTCATGAACAAACTCTGAAATGCTCTTTATGTATTTTAAACCCATAGTTTCCTACTATATATTAAACCTCATCATCATTTTTGTATGTGACAAGAGTTGGCAGCCCTTAAATGCTGTAAATCAGCAAAAGTTTCATTGATTCTTGTTTCTGTTGCTGAAACAAAAATTATGCAGCCATAAAACATTTCCCAATATGTCTTTGAGACAGATCTGACCCTCAGGGTACAGAACTGTTGCCTGCATTTTATCACTATTGTTCTGTGGGAATCTCATCTGTGTGCAGTGTAAATAATGATCCATTATGATTCTGGCATCTAAATAATTCCCTGTCATTTTTTTTCTTACATAAATGATGTGTCTGCTGGAATCCCGGTCGTCATTCCACACGAACATGTCAATGAGGACACGTTTGTTAAACCTGGAGTTCATTATGGACAGGTTTTCCTCCATGCTCCAGCTTGGCTCTGGGAGATAAAAGGGAAAAGACTTCATTTGTCAGACTGATTGAAGTTGTACAGTTCACAAGCTGGCTGCTGAAATTTTGGATGGATTTCTATTTGAATGGATCAACGAGTGTTAAATGTGTGATACCCTGACTTCTGTTTGGGAAGAGAAACTGAAAATGGAGGGTTTAATTTAGTGACAGTGGCCTCCCTGATTCAGTAAATAATTCTGACTGAGCCTTTCCAGGCCCAGCATTACCTTTGGTCTTACTCCAGTCTGCAGAAGCCACTGGCCAATCTCCAACCATGCCCAAGGCCTCCAGCAGAGGAAGGGAATCTCGTTGCTCTATAAGACCTGAGGGAGGAAAGACAAATTCTGTTCTTGTTTTCATACAAAAACAAAATTAGGAAAAATAGGTCATGGGCCTAACAGCTTAAATTTGCAGCTGAATGTGTCATAGCAAAAAATAAGAGATATCCTGAAACCATCCTATATTAGTCTTCAGAAAAGGAATGAAAATACTTCTGTGGCTCCCGTGCTGGTTTGGACTGGATTGGTTTGGGAAAGATGAGCTGGGACAGGTTTGTGCCTTCTGAAGGAAGGGTTTTGCATCCACACCAGGGGTGGGTGGCCAGCATCCACCCTTTCCACATCCCAAATGGGTGTATTAAGGTTTAATGAAATACCAAGGCATCTGCATCCATCTGAAGATGAATTTTCCAGGCATGGCCACGGGGCTTAGACAGATATTGACTGGATTTTGCTTAACAAGACCTTGGTTTTTCTGTAGGTCTGGTTTTGAACAGGGGAATTGATGGAACAAGAAGACACTCACTCTCATTCATGCAGGACTTGTAAAGGATTTTAGCTTTCTGAAATGCTTCTCTGTCCCCTTGATCTGAAGTCTCCAGCACACCTGGGAAAGGAACCATTGCCATGAGATTTTTGCCTGGGAGACCTTTGATCATTCTACAGAAATCCCTGAGGATTCAGGACTGTGAGAAGCACTTGTAGGCTGTAATTACTCTCAAACTAGAGAGCTCTCCATGCTGTTAATGAAAAAAGTGTCAGGAGGAAGGACCTGCAGGCAGCTTGTCCTGCTCCTTTTGGAGTTAGCACCCAATCACCTCTGGCTAATTTTTAGTGGGAACAGGATGTTCCCACAAAATGGGTGTAGTAAGAGATGTGGAGATTAAAGGACCAGGGAGAAAAAAAAATCCCAATCAACACTTCTCTGCGAGTTTATTTCTCTGAATTGAGCACAGGTGCCTGGGGAGGGAGCAGCCCCATCCCTACCTTTCAGGATGATCTCCAGCTCGTCCCTCAGGATGTCAAAGATGCTGTATCTGGAGCTGGTCTCTGGGATCACGTGCCGGTTCAGCCAGCCCCCGCAGGCGTACTGGTAGAAATCCTGGCACGGCTCAGCTGTGGGGTCCATGTTCTGGATTATTCTGGCAGCTGGGCAGCAAAATTGGAGAGCTGAGTTTTACAGCCTGCCCAGGAATCTCTGGGACTGCTGGAGACTCTCAAGGAGCTGCTTGGCAAGACTCATTCCCACATATTATGACTTCAGGAATCCTATTTTCTGCTTAAAAACAGATCAGAATGGCAGAAGAGTTGTCCCAGAGCACGAGGCCTTGCAGGGGAAAGTGCCTGGTGCTCCCCTGGGCTCCAGTTGAGGTTCTGCCCAAGAAACCAGTGCTTCCAGGGGGCTACTGGGAACATCTGTGCTGGAGTCTCACCTCTCTTGAGGGGTAGATACCAAAAATAAAAAGGTGAATGCCCCACGAGAGAGAAAATTGAGTCTAAAGGGCATTTTATTATGCTTACAGACACAGATTGTGTTGGTCAGTCCATGGCCTTGTGGCTCAGAGCCAGAGCTCTTGGCCACAACGGCAATATCAATTACAAATGATACTCCTTACCAAGGGGAAATCTCATTCCTTTTCATCTACTGCAGCCTTACACTCTGGATTATCTCTTATCCAGGCTCAGTAACAACACCTAAAGCCTCCCCTCTGCAGCAGAATTCCCAAAAAGCCATTACCTGCTGTCACACACCCAGGGGTGGTGCAGATGCTGCCCGAGTTGGTGCCATAGTGGGAGCCTGCAGGGAGAGGAGAGGAAAGCAGATGGAATCACTTGTTTTGGAAGGAGATTGCTCCCAAAGTCACTCACCAGAGCCCAGCCTCAGTGACAGCTCTGATGGTTTGGGAGCAGGCAAGTGAATGTTGGTGCCAGTCAAAGACATCAGATGACAGCCGTGAAGAAATCTGGGGATTTTTGAGGAAAATTTATTGGCAGCATTACAACAGCCTTGACAGTGAGTTTTATCTCTCCTGGAAGAAGAATAAGACCATCTTTTCTACCTGCTAACTGCCCCCACAGTCTACTCTGAAAGTATGGGATCCTTTTTTAGACAATCTATTGAGATGCTCTGAGCATCTTCAAAGTCACTGAGACTGAGAGGTTTAAACAGGAGGCAAAAAGCCCAGAGCTGGGTGACTGCTGCCACACTGCTTTGACTCACCAGGAGCAAATTTGGGGAAAGAAATTACTTTATTTCTCCAGGTATTTGTGTGCTGGGGAGGGGCAGCCTGTCACAGGCTTGTTTGGCCACAGTTTCATGTGGCCTTTAAGGCTGGTCCTTGCTGCTCATCTGAGAGCTTGTCCCTAATCTGGAATTTTCAGGGCTGATGGAACAGTGTAGGAATAAGGAGACTGTGGACCCGTGTCCAAATTTGCTCTGCCTTGAGTTAAGCATGGAAAAGGTCACTGAAGTCCTGCTCTTGGCTGTTCATTTTCTATTTCTGAGTGCTTGGTTTGTGAAGTTCTCCCGGTGCAGAAGATCCCCAAAAGCCAGAGCACACATGGTTTTTGATGCTGAGTGTTCAAGTGAATGTTCTTGTGGTGCTGGGCAGGTGTCAGGTCCCTGCAGAGCTGCACTGGGGGGGATCTGAGCCCCCAGCCTGAGGGGGCTTGGGAGAAGGAAATTCATTTTACTGGTTTAATTTCCCATTTGACAAACCTCATGTCTTGGTTTACTACCCACTTATATCAAACAGGCAATGATGTGGCTCCACTCTGAAAAACAAAATCTTGGTACTTCCCAGCAGATTTAGCCATTTTTAAGCTTTGTTTTTGATCCTTGTTTGCAGAAAAGAGTTACTAAAAAAAATTGCTTTCAATGCAAGTAAGTGCTTTACATGAGAGCAAACAAGATTACAGTAATTCAGAGAGAAATAAAGCAGTGGGGGAGAAAAGAGGGCTTTGAAGTTCATCAGTGGAAGGACATAAAAAGCCCCCACTGTGCTGGGGAATGTTCAGGGTTCAGCTGAGCGCGGCCGTGCTGGGTGGGAGCACATCTGCATGAGAAAAACTGTGTCCTGCCCTGGCTGGTGTCTGGCAACCTGAACAGGGGAGGAACAAAATATGTGGAACAATGGGAAGCTTCACAGAGATAGGTTTTTTTTTTTTTTTTTTTTTTTTTTTGTTTTT
>VWZP01007623.1:419285-480642 GCA_013396995.1 Dicaeum eximium | reverse complement strand
TTTTTTTTTTTTGGTGTTTGTTTCAGCATTTGTTGGGATTTTTTTGTGTGCTGGATGAAGCTAAGCCCAGTTTTTGGAGTTTCTTAAACTCTTTCATAATGAAACAACTGGCAAAATCAAACCTAAAAGCCCAAGGGGAATCTCCAAGGGGAAAATAAAATACTTGGAGGAAAAGAAATGAGTAGTTGAAGGGCAAAAGGAAAGTAGCAATAGCAAAGAGCAATGTGAGGAAGAAATAATTGTACTAAAGAATTCTGTGTATCTCTCATTGTTTCCCAGGGACCAGGCAGGGCTGAAAGGGATCCTTTTTTCCTTCATTTATTTATTTATTTTAAAATCAAAGCTTCTCTCTTTACTATAACCTGACAATGTCTCACTTCAGTTTGTGGAACCGAGTGCTTTGGATGAGGCTGGAGCTCCCGTCCCTTCCCCAAGCCCCCGTGACTGTGGAGCTGTAACTGAGCAGGGCAGCCAGAATTTTGGAATTCCAGGGCACACTCAGGGCTCTGAAATTCTGCCCCAAAACCAGACCATGGGAAATGGCTGGGGCAGAGATCTCAGTTTACCTCAAAAAGTGTCTCCTTTGTTTCTCCATCAATTCTGTTCTTTTATTCCTCAGGACCTTTCCTGGCTATGACCAACCCTGCCCTCTTTGCCTTTACAATCTCAGGTCTTTGCTCGCTCGACCTGCACCTCCCAAAAACTAGAAATGAACTTAAAATGCACCTTCTGAATTCTCAACAGTTCTGCCTTTTGTTTTCTCAATTACTTTCCTAGAACAGCAGCCCGAGTTTTCAGCAGAAGCACAGGTAATTCTCTATTTATTTCCCTCCCTGGTTGAGCATTGCTGGTAGGTTGAGTTACAGTGATAGAGGCTCCTGCTTTGGCATCCATTTCAGTCTGATACAGCAGCAGAGAATGGATCAGGGAAGAGAAGCTTTAATGGAGAGAAATGAAATGACCTGAGCTGTGGGACAACTCCAAATGGTAGAAAATGAGGGAAATTAAACACTCCAGATGCTCCTTCAGAGGTGAACTGCTCACCTGAGAGCTGGCAGAGCTGGGACATGCTTCAGAGCCCCTGGGGTCACTGTAGAGAATTTTGTTGTCTCAATCTGGTCTCACCAGGAGCCCCTGAGCCCTGTCCCATCAGCCAGGGGTGACTTGTGGCATCTGTGGCTGGCTGCAGCCCCCTCCAGCAGCAAACCTCTGGCACGATGCTGCTTTTCAAACCCAAGCTGCTTTCCCAGGGCCCTTATTGCAGCTCCTTTTTGAGAACAAAAGCCAAGCCAAGCCTTCTGCAGGGCTCTGGAGGACACAGCTTGTGTTTGGAGTCTCCCCACGGCGCGTTTGGAGGAGCACAGATGGCTGGGGATGGCACACATGGAGACAATTAGAGCCACAGTTGTCACCAGGCTCTCACGTGGGAGCTTTTACCTCTCAGCACCTTCCCTTCTCTCAGATCTCCTCTGCAGAAGTGCTGTTGGCACTGCAAGCTGCCCTTGTTGCTGTTAAAACAGAAATTTGCTCCCAACAAACAACGGAATTGCCAAACTTAGGTTTTCTTTGTCAGAGAGGGCTGCCTGTGCCAGGTGTCAGCGTCTTCAGAAGGAGTGCACAGCACAAAGTGTTTGCTTTTATTCCACCTTTCCTAGGATTTCTTACCTACAACCATGGCTGAGGCAGAATTTTGTGTGAGAATCAGTGAATTGTGTGTTTATTTGCCCCTTTTGCAGCCCTGTCACTCCCCATCACTGCTCTGCATTCGTGTAGCTCCATCTGCCTACGAGTGAGGAGAGTTTTGCCACCCAAATGTCATCCTGACTCGTGTGTGAGCTGCCACTTCTTGAATTTCTGCATCTCCCCTGAATAGCTGGCTCGTTTATGAAGGCTCCTGACGTCAAATTTGGGCACCAGTGAAGGAGAGGAGTCAGAGCTCAGCCACAACCTTGTCTCAGTTTTTTGTTTAGATGCTGCTCCTGCTCACCAGGCTCCTGTAAATCCCTTATTTAAGTGCACAACAATCACAGTCAGCACAGCAAATGCAGGAGGAAAATGTGGTTTTTTTTTTAAAATCCACCCCCAGAACAAGGTGCTGCTTGGTTTGTGTTTCTGTTTGTTTGGAGCCTGCCTAAGGAGAGAGCAGAGGGCTGTGACCTTGGGCTTTGTGACAACGTGTGGGGATGCACACACAAAAATATCAGTGAATCTTCCTCCTGGGAAGGCAACTTGGGAGCCAGAAAGACAAGGAAATAACCAGAATTACAGGAGCAGCAGTGAGGTGAGGCTGGGAGCTGTTTGGAGCTGAGTTCTGGAGGAGCTGCTGAGTGATTTGATGTCTCAGCTCAGAGAGGCTTGAGGTGCTCCTGCCCAGCAAGGGATGAGGTTTGGAGCTCAGGAAATGCTGAGAGGAGCTGTGAAAAGGCTGCTGAGGTGGGGTGTGGGTGTCAGGGAAGGATTGAGAGCACGGTGTGTTCACACCCAAACCCAGCCCTGCTTCCCCTGCTAGGATCACCCAAATATTGCTTTATTCTTGCTAGGTTTTCTTTCAGCTTATTTAGATGAGGGTGTTTTTTGGGTCTGAAAACTTCCTTGGATGTCAAAAATCCCCAAATTGTGTCCAGAACTCTGTAACTGCACTGCTGGGAGAACTTGAGTGTTTTTGTTGGCTGGGAATAGAGATAAAAATCCCAGTCAGCATTAACAGAACTCCAGGAATTATTGCTGTACCCACAGGCCTATTTCATGCACCACAGCGCTCTTCTGCCAGATATATACAAGAAAAATATTCTCCCTGAACCACAGAGCCTAAACATGCTTTTATAAATTAAAAAAAAAAAAAAGTAAATGCAAAGCAGGACAAGCAATGCTTTAATTTTCTAATTTAATTCCTAATTACAAGCTAAACAAAATTATTTTTAGAAGCCTGGGTAGAGTCATTCTGATCAAGGATGTCTCAAGGTGAAGTGAGAAATCTGAATCTGCTCTTAGTGTCCCACAGACATTCCAAAATGAACATTTCAGAGAAATTAGCAGTAGAAGATTGCCAGGATAACACTGTTGGTTGTATCACATGAATGGTGCTCAGCCACACTGCTTTTTTTCCTGGTGTTCTGTGGGATTTATGTGGCACAGCTTTGAGCCAGAGGTGCTTTTCCCATGGGGAGTCTGGGATTTTGGCTGAGCATTGGGAATGGGCTGAAGAGTGACAGCAAAACAGAGCTAAGGGGGGCATTGGGACAAAACTTTTCAAGACAAAAGAAAGAAAAAAAAAAGATGTTTCTGCTGAAGGAAGAGTCTGAAGAGCTCTTTTTGTCTCAGTTCTTGACCCAGGCAGTGAATGTTGACTCAGCTCTGTGAGGATCAAGCTCCTGCTGCTCATTTCCCACCTGGAATTCCCAAAAGCTGGTGGCTGCTCCAGCTGTGAGCTCGGGTGGGGACAGAGGCACAAAGTGGCTCCAGGGCAGAGCTGGACACACCTGGTGGGGTGTGAGGAGCACAGAGCAGGCAGAACATCAGCCCTGCACTCAGGGCTCAGCCTGGGAACACTCCCAGGAAAGTTTAATTGCAGATATGAGCCTGCTAAAATATTTAGGTTTTAGACCTGCTTTCTCACAGCTAAGCCTTCCTTAAACACTTCCTTAAACACAGACTCTGCCTCTGGATTTGGAAGAGACCAACACTTGGGTAAATATTATTAATACCTGAATTCTGGATTGTGTGGACCCAGCAAAGGATGTAGGGCAGATTTTTAAAATCCTTTATGCATGCAGGCAGCAAAATCCTGCCTAGCTCAGTGTTTGATACAGAAACTCCTCCTCCAGGACCTGGCTCTGGGGAATTTCTTTCCTCTCATCTCCTGAGCCAGTGGAATAAACTTTCTGATGAACTTTGTGAATACCACAAACTCAGATTTTGCCTGGTGTTCAAGGGCTGGTAGCAGGAGGAATGAACAATAACAAGACTTTTTTCATGAATTATTGCTCAGGATTGTGCAGTATTTCACTCACAAGTGCTGAAAATGCAGCTCCCTGCAGCAGGGGAGGTAGAGACAGTGTGAGGAGACAGCAAAGCCTTGCTCCACTTTTATAATTTCCTTCTCCAGTGTTTTAACAAAGCTCCCAATCCAAGAGGTTTTACTGGAAATGACAAACATGAGGCAGAGCTGCTCCCGAGCATTTGATGCTCCACAGGGTTTTAAAGTGGGACTTTACACTTGCTGTGCCAGTGGGAAAACTTTGGTTTTACCAAGTGTGCTCTGCAGTTAAAATATTTAGGCAAAACATTTCAAAAAAAACGTGCCTCAATGTCAGGTTTCTGGCAAGAAATTTGCATTCAAGTCACTGAGGCAAATCACACTTAGAGATCCAACTGCCTGATGGAATATTTAAAAAGTCTTTTTTTTCCTCAGCAGCAAGTGGCTTTTTTTTTTTTTTTTAAAGCTTTCACATTGTAATAAGCAATTTCCCCTTCAGGGAGATTGTTTTTAGAAGTGTTTTAAAGCAGCTGTTGCTTTAAAAACCCTGACAATAATGAATCTTGGCTTGTGCTGGGATAAAATAAGGAAATGTCAGTCCTTGCACACAGACACACACCTTCCCTCTAAAACAGCACATCAGCTTTGTCAAAACAGCTCTGAATTCAACAAATGGCATGGGATTAAATAAAAGCATAGAATCTTACAGAGCACAATTCAAAATTTAAGTAAAAGCCAACATAATCTCTGTGCATGAGCTGGGAGTGAGGCAGAGAGAGCCCAGTCCCTCACAGGGGGGACCTCATGGTCTCCTCGTATTTTTGTTTTCATTTAGCTCTGTGAAAAAAGGACTTTTCCTGCTGTTTGCAGAGGGAAGATCATTCCCAGGTTCTTACCTCTGCTGCTGGCATAGAGGATCACCAGGGCGACGGCAGCACAAGTCATGAGGAGCAGCAGGACAGCCAGCCCGATGGCCACAAAGCTCCAGGGCTTCTTCCCGGATTTGGTCGATTTTTCCACAATATCCATTTGACTTTCTGATTTCCCCATTATTGTAACTCTAAATCGGGGAGGGGAGGGCGAGAAAGGGTTAACAGCGCGGCTCTAACAGGATAGGGAGAAGAAATTCGGGAGGAAAAAAAAAAGAAGAGGAAGCAGAATAAAAGCAAAGAGAGAAAGAAAACGTCCAAACGATTACATGTATTTGTCCATTTGATTGTCCACAGATTTGCCAAGCTCATTCTCCATCTCCTGTGCCTGCGTGTCTGCTCTCGGGGCGCGCTGCGCTGCAGCGTCACAACTTCAGGAGCGTCTTTGGGAAGTGTGGAAAAGTCTCATGACCAGGTTGGGCAACTCCTTTCTCGCAGGCAGGGAAGGAGGGGGCGAGCTGCGCCTCCACTGCCCGCGGCCGGAGCGCTCCCGCTGCCCTGCGGAGCTCCGTGCGCGGCTGCGGGCAGGGAATGCGGGATCCGCTAAAAAACAGGGAATGAGAGCCCCCGAACAGCCAGGGAATGCGGGATCCGCTAAAAAACAGGGAATGAGAGCCCCCGAACAGCCAGGGAATGCGGGATCCGCTAAAAAACAGGAAATGCGGGATCTGCTAAAAAACAGGGAATGCGGGACCCCGAACAGCCAGGGAATGCGGGGTCCGCTAACAGCCAGGGAATGGGAACTGCGATCCCCTTAGGTGCGAGCGCCCTGGGGCGGCTCCGGGCAGCGCCGGGGGCTGCGGCTCCGCCAGGCTGCTCCGAGCCCTGCCCAGCTCCGGGGAGATGCTCCGGGGGAGGAAGGATGGGATGGGATGGGATAATGGGATGGGATGGGATGGGATGCAGGCTCTGCGCGCCGCTGCGGCTTCTCCCGAGCTCCCTCTGGCTCCCCGGTATCCTGTTACCCTTGGAATCCCACTCGGGATCCCGTTATCCCTGGAATGCCACCCAGGATCCTGTTACCTCTGGAATCCCACCCGGGATCCTGTCATCCCTGGAATGGCACCCGGGATCCTGGAATGGCACCCGGGATTCTGTTACCCCTGGAATACCCGGAGCGCTGGCAGCTCCGGGTGGGATGAAGGGGAAAGTTTGTGCAAACAGGCTGATGGATGGGCTGTGCCAGGCAATGCACACAATTCCTTCGTGGAAATCTCCCAGGAACAACTGGGAAAGGCGGTAAAAGCGGGGCACGGTGGGCCTGTGCTTTCCCTTGGGTTTTGTTCTGAAGTTCCTTCTGCCAGGAGCCCAAGTCCCCTCTCCCAGGCAGCATTCTGCCTCAAAATCCCTGGGATAATTTCCCTTTTATTATTTTTTTTTTTCCCAGAGTCATGTTAACTCAGGCTCCTGGCAAGTGAGAAGGCAGCAATTCCCATCCCACCAGCTGAGGAGGAGTGGGAGAGCACAGGGATGTGGGATGCACACGTGCTCGAGCAGATCCTGCCTGTCCATATGGGAAAAAACAGAGTTGCAGAAGGCAGGGTCACTTCTAAGGACAAAGCTATACATTTAATTAGGATTTAAGCCAGCTCTCATTCCTGTTTAAATTTATACAGCTAGAAAGTTTGGTTTCCTGTGTTCATGGGAATCTTCCTTGTTATTGAGCAGTTTTACTCTTACTTTACAACACAGTTGGCTCTGAGTAGGATCTACCTGGTTGACATCCATAAAACTGCAATAGGCAGGTGCCTCACAGGACTTAATGTAGCAATTTTTGTGGATTTAATGTAGTTATTTTTGTGGATTTAATGTAGTTATTTTTGTAGATTTAACGTGGTTATTCTCATAGATTTAATGCAGTTTTTCTCATAGATTTAATATTTTTATTCTTACACCATGCCTATAAGACACTGCAGGGTATTATTTTGCCCGTTTTGGAAGTGGAGAATCAAGAATCTAAGAGCTTTATTCCTTCTGCTGTGCTGAGTGAAAAAAACCCCAAATCAAACAAACAACCCAACAAAACTCAAGCAACCCCTGTTTTTCTGTGCCAGGAGCACCAGCAACTGTAGAGGACATATTTGCAGAATCATTAATTTTGATTGTCTTGAGCAACTTTGAGTGGTCACTGGAATGGAGCAATCCATCATCCTGACAGTGCAGCAAGGTCCCTGTTCTGGTCACTGCTCCCAGGGGGACAGAGCTGATTTCTGACACTCTCACCCTCACCTTGGAGCCTCTGTGGCAAAGGCAACTCCTTGCTGGGAAGTGCAACGGGGTTGCTCCATTATTTATTTTCCCAGAAATCTCACTTTCAGTTTAATTATTCATCATTTAATCGCTGCCTGCAGAAATTCTCATCTGCTGGTCCCACTCCACCATCCATTAGCCCCTCATTTTACAAAAAGAGCTTTAAAAGCTCAATCCCTCTTTGCAATCCTGGGAAGGTGAGCACTGATCTGGGGATTTCTTCTTCCAGAGATTGAGGAACAGTGGGGGTTTCCAGTTCTTGGAAAACATCCTCTCTCCCCAAAGTAACGTAGATGCAAAACATATGAAGCAATGAGGCATTTGCTGTTTGGGTTGGGCCACTTTGAAAGGATTTTTTCCCTTTTTGCTTACTCTGTAACTTTGCAGAGGAGGTTCTCCCCTTACTGGAATTTGGAAGTGTAAGGAGCTCGCAGTGGCAGGGTTACAGCTTGAAAAAAGCCTCAAATCAGGGATTTTTACCCTTGGATCTGCAGGGATGGGGCTCAAGCAGCCAAGCTGGATGTCTGCCTCTTTGTGGGATGTGTTACTGGGAACTCACAGACCCCACCTGTGAATATTTACTCAAAATATTTACTCAAAATATTCAAATTATAAGTGCTTCCTCAGGCACAAGGCATCCCAAACTGCACAGAGCTGCTGAATCCAGAGAGGAAGCAGCTCTGGGGTTTTATGCAGTGCTTTTTTCTTGGGAAAAATTCTCAAGTCTGGGGGAAATTTAGGTCAGAGGTTCCAGCCCTGGACAGCAAATATTTGAGCTGGTGCCTCACTTGTTTGGGAGACAGCACTTAAATATTTTTGTCTTTGTATTTCCCCTGGAGAATCTGGAATAACCACGGCTATACCTGGGACACTGAGCTGGGATGAGACTATTCAAGGATATTTTCCCCTTGCTCAGAAGTTTGGTTGCTGTGTCACAGTTGCCACAATGTCAAGTTGACCTTCAACTCCTGCTTTAGAAGGAATTTATTCTGAAGATAGAATTTGTCAGGATTTGTGTATTTTTCCCCCCTCTGCCTGTGTTTGTTTTGCCACTGGTGATGTGAACCTCAAAAACTTTGTGTTTATGAGAACACATGAGAATGTATAACCCAAAATTATGTATATATGTGCACCTGATGTTGTTATATGACAATATATTACCAACTGTAGTTGCCTGCCCAATTTTTGCACAGTTTTTAGTGTTAATATTGATGTGATTGAATGCTCTGGGTCACCTGAATTGATGATCCCATGGTTACTCCTCCCTGGATGCTCCCAGAAATCCAGGAATGGATGTGCACCAGGGCAGTGATTTCCCAGCTGGAGCTCTGGGCTCTCCTGCAGGAATTAAACAGCTCCACCAAATGTAAAAACAACTCCATGTCCTAAAGCAATCCCAGCCGAGCAGGACGTGGCAGCATCTTTGGTGTGATTTGTCTTAAGAGTTGTTGCCATGGAAACAAGGTCTCCATCTCTATCTGGTACATCCTTATGGATATCCACAGTGAGATGGGAGGGAAATTCTCTCACCTTTGGGTGTCAGGGTTTGTAGTTTGTCCTGAATTCTTTGCCTATGCAAAAAAACCCCCCAAAACAACAACAACAAACAAACAAACAAAAAAAACCAAACCAAAAATCTGAGGCAGTCCTGTGTCAGTGGAAGTGCAATTCCAGGTCTGGAATCACTTGTGTGTGAAGTGCAGGTTAGAAATGATCAGCTTCTCTGTGTGAGGGGCAGAGTGTGGGAAGCAGCTCCAAAACTCCTCCAAGACTGCTTAAAATCTCTTCTATTATTTACCTTTTTGGTTTTAGTACAATAAAGAACCACGAGTCTGGAAAGAGAGCTGTTACCTGGTGTCAGCTGAGTTTCAATGTTGAGGTTACACAGAGACAAAGATCTGTTTCTTCTGTGTATATAAATTAACCTAGACAGGAAAACTGACCTGAACCAAGATTTAATATGCATGTGTAAAATCAGTTTAGTGACCAGAACAGTGCCCATTACTCCAGTCAAAATGTCAGCAAATGAGATATTTATTCACTTTTAACTTAAATACAGAAGACATTCTGAAGCTATAGGGTGACATTGAAACAAAAAAGCCCAACCCAGCAGCCTCTCACCAGTGAATCAGCAGATGCCTGGCTCCAGGACAAGGGCTGGATGCAGCCTGTGATTTATTGAGGCAGGGATGCTGCCCACAGAGGAGAACTCATTGTGCTCAGAAATAATGGGTTTGTCTCTGAGAGCCAGCAGAAGCCTGTCATCTGTCAGCCAGCAGCAAAGAAATAAAGCTCAGCATTGAAATGTCCTCTCAGAGCAGGTTGGAGCCAGCTGTGGGTGGTGGAAATAAGTCCTGCTAGAGGCACAGCTGGAGCAGTTTGGAATTGGGAAAACCTCGAAGTTTAGGTGATATTCCAAAACTCTTCTCTTGCTTTCCCTTTAGAGATCTTTGAGCACCTTTGGAGCACCCTCAGGATTAAAAAGGACCAGACATCAGTGTTATTATGCAGGAAAGGCACCGTGGCTCCTGCCCTGAGTTTCTGGGTGCACCCACTGCAGAGACAAGCAGGTAAAAAGGTGAAGCTGCCTTACCTGGCTCTTGTGGAGGAGGTTTTTCAGAGGTGCCTGGAGCAGTTTCTGCAGTGGAACTGGGCTGTTTGTGCTTTCTGGCAGTCAGAAATAAATGTTTGTTCATGTTCCCAGCACTGATCCCCTTCCAGGCTCTCCCCAGGAATGGTTTTTGCAAAGTGCCCAAATCTCCCCCTCACTCACACGCAGGTGGCTCCCAATGCCCAATGAATTAAATGCTCTGCTCTGAGACTTCTCAGGGATTTAACCCCTTCCAACGTGTCTGAAATCACTTGGTTTTATGTCTAGACTGGAAATTAGGTTGTGTAGCAGGGCTGCCTTTAAGAGGACAAGGTGATTTCCTGGTTTCTTAACATTTGGAGGATTCTCTTCTATTGCAATAATTAATTCTTAGGAAAGTTCTCATTTTCCATGAGGTGCTTTACCTTTTTCCTCGAGAGGTTTTTCAAGACTTCTGGAATGCAGTGTCTCATTTTCACACCCAAATTCAGTATTGTAATTATTTCAGCGTTGCAATTATATTCTTACTGAAAAAAGCACTTCAAAATTACATGCACATGACTTGAAAGGTATAAAGGTATATTTTTGCCTTGCTTTGCTGAATAGGAAGACAGATTCCAAACAAAATAAATCTCAGATATTTTACCTTAAATTATTTTCAGTTACAGAGAACATGAAAGTTTCAGCTGTTCAATTAAATGTACTCCTTTTAAAAATGGCAACATGATAATTCCTGTTTCCAAGGAAAGCTGTTCAGACCAGGTGAAAAGTTGGAGTATATTACCCTAGTCCTGTATTTAAACACCAGGCACACGTTATTTAATGCAGCACAGAAGTCCAAACCATTCAGTCCTCTTCAATAAATTATTACACTTGGTTTCAGCAAGACTCTGAAGTCCTGGATTACCAAAATCCTTATAAATATGGTTAAATTTCAGCAAACTTCCCATTTTCAGCCAGCTCTTCCCTCTTCCTTGCATTCCCACTGGCAATTAGGATGCTCTGGGGGAAATCAGGGGAATCCTTAGCCCAAGGGCTGGACTGGCCCTGCATGGACCAGTGGAGTGTGAGGGGTGGCTGAGCAGGAGCAGGAGCTGCAGGACAGGAGAGGCAGAGTCTGGGCAGCTCTGCCATGGGACAGCTGCTCAAGGTGCCTCAAACCCCACAGTGCCAGCATGGTTTGGGTTGGGAGATCCCTCTGGACATCACCCAGCCCAACCAGGCCAAGGCAGGGTCACCTGGAGCAGGTGACACAGGAATGGCTCCAGGTGGGTGTGGAATGTCCTGGAGGGAGGTTCCACGCCCTCCCTGGGGAGATGCTCCAGTGCTCTGCCACCTCCATGGGAAAAAGTTCTTCCTCAGGCTGAGGTGTGTTTGTGTTTTAGTTTATGGCCATCACTGCTTGGGTTTAGGATTAGGAAATCCCTGGCTCTGGGGTGCAGAGAGGTGCCTGGCTGCCCTCGGAGGAGGGTTTGGGTTCCAGTGCCCCTCTGGTTGGAATTTCCCATCAGGGACAGGGGTTCCCTTTGGAATGGCCAGCTCTGGGTGGTTCCCTGTGCAGCAAAGCCTCTGGGGCTCAGGCAGGCAGGGTCAGGCCTGCACAGGGATCTGAATATCTTCATTATTGCCCAGCCCTGCCATTGCCAAAGGCAAACACAGCCAAGGCAGGGTCACCGGATCCCGTGGGATGCCCAGGAGGTTTCCTCGTCCCTGCCGAGGGCTGTGCAGGGCAGCTGTACCAATACTGGGTGGGCACAGAGCAGGGGGTGACCTCCAGCAGCAGCACTGCCTGGGGACAGGGTCTGGGGACAGGGACAGGGGCTGGGGACAACGTGCAGCTCTTTTACAATAATGGAAAATGTACAAATAATGTCATCTTGAAAGCGCCGTGTACCCGGAACTAAGAGGTACTGACAAGCATCTGAAAGAGAGAATTATCCCCATTTTACAGATGAAAGGGAGTCACACAGAGAATCAAAGTCGAGATTAGATTAATAGACACTGATGCCAGAGGAGCTATTATGTCTTGCCTGGCATCTGGCAGAACAGAGCGGAGAATTTCACACAGATTGCTCCATTAAATCCCTGATCTCTGTTTGGGCTGAGGAAAAGACCTCCAGAGCTGACACAAAGACACTGCACCATCTTCCAGTGAGCTGCTTGTGAGGCACGACTGGAAGTTCACATCCTATCCCAGTAGGAGTTTATTGAACTTCCTGCTGGCTCAGCTAATTTTGTTTGAATAATATTTTTAAGAGCCTTCCCCCAATCACCTGAAATCTCCTTTGCATTTGTGCTCCCTCGAGGTGATTATTGAGTTGATACTTTTCAGGAGGGAGATGAAGGCTAAAAGGATGTTGGAGTGGGAAAAGTTTAATCTTGATAAAAGAATTTTTTTCCAGTGATTGTTGGGGTGGGAAAAGTTTAATCTTGATAAAAGATTTTTTTTTTCCAGTGAGAATAATCAATCACTGGAAGAGCCTCCCCAGAGACATGATAAGGTCCCTCTCACTGGAAGTTTAGAGGATTGGGCAGGGTGCTGGGCAATCTTATCAAGGAGCCCTTCCCACTGGAGGTTGGCTCACATGACCTTTAGATGTCCCTTCCAGCCTGGGCTGTTCTGTGATTCTGTGTATAGGTTTTGTGTATAGGAACTGATTTAAGTGTGTGCTTGAAAGTTGTGCTGGATCAGGTCCTGGGGACCAAATCCAGCACCAGCCAGAGTGAGTGTTCCCAGTTTCCCTGCTGAGAATGATTTGGATCTTTCCAAATGACACACTCTATTCTGAACTGTCAGTTCCGTGGCATTTTCCTCTACATCTGTGCTTGATGTGTGATTATCCTGCAGTTCATCAGGCAGGTTTATTAGGAGTCTTAATTGGATTGCATTAGCTGGCATTTAAGCCATCCAAGCCATTTGAGAATGCAATCAATTAAAACACCCAAGCACATTAATGGTGTGGACACAGGGCAATTTATGTACATGGCTAATTACCTGTTTACTTCAGGAAGCAGATCAAGAATGACCAAATGATGCACGAGAAGAAAAGAAACAACACTGCAGAAATCCTGTTGGCAAGGCTGCAGAAACGAGCACGGGGCAAGGTATAATTGTTCCCATTGTTAAAAGCTACAGTAAGAGAACAAACCCTACACCCTGACAGGCACTCAGAGGTGTTCCCAATCATTTCAGATTTGAATATGACTTCCAGAGAACAGATGGAGCACATTACCAGCGCTGGAATGTCTCATAATGGCACATCTGAGGTTTCTAAGCAATCAAGGAGCTCTCTGAGATGGTCATTTCAAGTGGGGAAATGCTGATCCCTGTCAGTTTTCCATTTCATCCACTACTGATCTGGATCTGAGACTGGGGCTCTGTGGGGACTCCAGGTCCCTCACTCTGGGTTACCCCAAGGAAGTTTTTGGTGTGGCAGCACCCACCTGGAGATGAAAGCACAAGTCAGGGGCATAACAAGATGCAAACCAGGGTGGAATGGAATCATTAACACCCTCCTGTGCTTCCTGCTCCCTCCTACAACTCCCTTGCTTTGCAGATAAATTTTCTCATTTACGGATGCAGTTCAGGAATGAGGCATTCAAACTGATTATGAGCTACTGCTCCTAATTTCCTTTACAGTCCAGGGGGAAATTCTTATTCTCGTTCATTCTCTGCAGCTCCTGACTTTTTGGGTTTGTGTAGGGAACAAACAAACACAAAAGTGATCAGGTTGGGTGGTGACACACCTAAAGCCACAGCTGCTCTGGCACAGGACAAGCGCCCAGTGGCTCTCAGGGACACAAGGGAGGCTTGCCAAAGTTTCCAGGAGGTTGTGGCCATGAATGGTGTGCCCAAGATGGACTTTGGAAGTGAATTAATTGAAAATTACCTGGTTGCACACGTCTTAGAGGTGAAGGTTCCACACGTGTATTGAGGTGTGGGACCCAGAGGGTTGGTGGCACCAGGCTGTGACTTCAGGCAGGATCAGGACAGAAGCTGTTTTCCCATTTTCCTCAATTGCTGGTTCATTAGTGAGGCACTAAAACCAGCATCACTGTGATCCTGAGCGGTTTCCACTCTCTGCTGACAGCTTTGGGACTGGCTCATGTTCTCCAGCCTCCCATTTGGAGTGGAAATTTGTTCCCCACCCGTCCTCAAACATCCTCACTGCTGAGAGCTACAACCAGCAATATCAGCTGTGTTTGTTTTCTTCCCTCCAGGCGCTTCTGGGAGCCAATAAACCACTGCTCCCGTGCTCAGGGTTGTCTGTACACACCTGTGGGCAGGTGCAGTCTCTGCAGCACTGACAGAACAAGTGGATATTGAAAAGGCATTCCTGAAATCCACAGCAGGAGCAGGAGGGGAAAGAGTCTCCTGAATCCCACAGCTTGGGAATGCTGTGCCTCCTAAATAATGAACTGCTTTTCTTCAGGTGCCACTGGGTAATGGCTGAGTGAAGCAGCAGATCCCAGCACAGATCTGTGTGGCTGAAATCCAGCTGAAGCAGCCAGGGCTCCAAAGGCAGGCTCCAGTGCCAGTGGGAATTTCATGTAGCACATTAAATTTGTGGTGACAGCGACTCCTCGGAGCCCTGGCAAATTGGAAACTGCTGGGTGCAGCAGCAGCACGATGATCACAATTAATCTTCTGCAGGGGCACGATGGTAACAGCAATGGCTTTGAGATTGGCTGTCATTAGAGTGAAACAGCTGCCCCTGCAAGCCAAGGGGACTGTCCCCACCTGGGCACAAGGAAGCTCATTAAATTCCTGCGTTTGCACGGCTCTGACCCAGAGCCACACTCCCACCACGCTCTGAAGCTGGGAGCACAATGGCTTGGGCTGAAAGGCAGGAAGATGAATTCCCTGGAGATGTGTCAGCTCCCAAAGCAGCTGCAGAAGTTGGTTCATGGGTTTAGATTCCCTCAGTACCTGGGAGCACACAGCAAAGTGAAATAGGAAAAATTCATGGGAGTGATGGGGTTTAAAAGGAAATTAAACCTTCTGAGATCACAAAAGCTCAAAGTTTAGCTCTGCCTGAACTCTGAGGAAAAGCTTCCAGTGGGATATTTAATTCCAAACACTTTGCCATCATTTCTAAGCTGTTCTTTGCCTGCTGGACCGCAGAGCATGAGGTCAGGAAACTTCCCTTGTCTAACTCTATTTGTGATGCAAATATTCTCACATCTGATTTTCCTTTCACACACTTGGAAGGAATGTTGAATATTTCAGAGGGGCAAGCCTGGCAGGGCCCTGCTTGTGCAGGAACATTCTCAACCATGATTTCACAGCTTTCTTTCACCATTCATTACCTGGTGATGATGTGCAACATGGGTATTGAGGCTGCAGAATACTTTAAAGGAACAAAATTTATGGAGAGCAAAGAAATAGTTGGTAGTGTCTGTATAGAGCTCAGAGCTGAATAAACGACAGATATTTAAACAGTAATTAATTAATGACTGCAGCTTCAAGCTGGATTACAAACAGGTATCCAGCTTCATCTTTTATTAGGCTGTATTTTCCTCTTGATTACATTAATTTTGATTAACATAAATATATTTGAATTCTTCACAGTTGTGTGGCATTTACAGCAGAATTCCTTGAGGAGAAGCCCTACAGCACATGGTACAAGGAGCAATAAAGTTCCCTTTCCAAGTGTTCAGCCTTGGGCTGCTCACACAGAGTGAGGGAAGGGTCTCAAAGCAGTGGGGAAGCTCCACAATCCCCATGAATTGCAGCTTAACATTAAAGAAAGGTACAGAAATGATCACTGCAGGTTTTTCTGCCAGATTCTTCAATCTGGAAGAAGTAGAACAAGATTTTTGTTGTTGTAAATTTTTTGTTTGTTTTATTTGTTTGTTTGGGCTTTTTGTTTTTGTGTGGGTTTTTTTTTGTTTGGTTTTTTTTTTTTTTTGAAGATTACTTTTATTCTTTTATTTAATCATAGAATTATGGACTGGTTTGGGTTGGGAGGGACCTTAAAGCTCACCTGGCTCCACCCCTCCATGGGCAGGGACATCTCCCACTATCCCAGGTTGCTCCAAACCCTCTCCTAGAAATTGGTTGGAAGAGTAAGAACACGACAGAGAATTAAAGAATAGATCAGAAGCTTGGGCACAGGCAAAGGACTTTAGTGGCACAGACAGAGGACAAGGAAAATAAAAGAGACCAAGGACAATGCTGATGTGAAGAGTCAGAAGCTGCTGACTTCCATTCCTCAAGGCCATGAGGAATAAGCAGGCACCTGAAAAGGAATTTTTCCTCAGGACAACTCTCTAGCAGTGTTGCAGGGGTGCCTGTGGCCCTTATTTTTGAAGAAAACAATTCTTTAGGAGCTATAAATGCATTCTGTCCAGGAGAATATATTGCTCAATAAAAATAACAGGCCAAAATGCCCCAAACTTCCAGACTAATGGAGGGAATATTAAACTGGGGGACAGGACAACTGGATTGTCTTCCCAGTGCTTTCCATGGTCTGAAAAAAGTGGGATATCTTCTTTTTACATTATGGAAAGACTTCTAGAAAAAAGTTCCAAAGCCCTAAACAACCATTTCTCAAAATTTTCTCGAGACACAGAGAATTTCCAGTCTGTTGGTTACTACTTGAAGGAAAACATGATCAAATTTTTTTTTCAGCTTGCAGATGGATCCAACAGTTGTTTAAGGATATAACTTCATGCTTGGAAAGAAGCTCTCCCACAGCATCTTGATGCCCATTAGGGGGAAAAAGCCCATCAGTGTCACTAGGATTAAAATTGAATTTGAAGGGCAAGAAGCCCAGTCTTACCTGAGCTCTTGGGGCAGAAAAAAGGAGCATGCAGAGAAAAGGTGGAAGGTTCCAGGTGGTATCACTGCTATGGGCTGATCCCATGGCTGCTGAATGAAGTTCCACCCTGGAATGTTGCCTTTGAGACAACAGCACAACAAAAAAGAGAATGCTCCCTCCTCCCTTTCATCCTAATCAAAGCAGCAGCCTCAGCACTGCTTTAATCTTTGTTTCCAGCAGTAGTTTCTGTTTTTCTCCACGGTTATATTCCCACACTCCAAAAACATTGGGACAACTCTTTTGGAGCAGCCAAAACAAAGAAAGGAGCTGCTGCTCTGGGCCCCACCTCGGGTCATTTCTGCTTCTGGGCTCAGCTGAGGGCTCCCCTCACCCAGGGAATGCCCAGGGATGTCCCAGCTCTGCTCTGGGGTGCCTGAGCCCACCTGAGAGCTGGCAAACAGGACAAGCCCTCCTGGGGCTGCTTGGAGGAGGAGGAGGAAGGAATGCTGCAGCACTGGGAGCAATCCCATCTTGGATGCTGCCTCCAGCCTCCTGCTTGTGCAGGACTTTGCAGTAAGGTAGAAAAATTATTAAAGAAAGACCTCAAAATCAAGCCTGTCACTTCTTCCAAGGCAAGCTAGAACTCTGCAAGTTCCCATGTGGAAGCAATCCTGGTATGAACAGTTCATTAACAAAACAATCTATTCCTGGGTCAAAACCAACCTGCATAAACTGTTTTACACCTTTAGGTAGAAAAATGAAAACTTCTCTCACAACCAACCTTCCCTGCAGGTAAACACCAGGGGTTTGAGTGACCAAGCCATACAGCATAACAACTTTTACTAACCAATAAAGTAATTGGCAAAAAACTACTGACCAATTGGAGTCCCACACCAGGTCTGGCACACTGTAAAACCTGAGTTATGTGAATAAAGAAGAGCTTTTTCCACCATGAAGGAAATGGAGTCCTGTGTGCTTTATTCCCACACATCACCACTTGTGGATGAGCTGCAGGGCTGGCTCTGGGGCTTGAGCACCCAGGAGGGTGAGGGATGGGATTCTGCAGCTCTCCCCTGTGAGAGATGATCCCTTTTATCTGCCCTGGCCAAGGGAGACAGGGAGTGGGAGCCCAAGGTGAGCCTGGAGTGGAGCTGGCCTGGAAATCAGGGCAGAGTCCCTGGAGTGGATGTTTGATCTCTGTTGAGTCTCACCCTTCACCTTATCTGTGATCTCACTGTCCCCTGGGGCACTGGAACAGTTTATTTGGGGTTTGTGCTGCCCCATCCTCGATCTTGGTGCTGATCCTGGCAAATCCACTGCATTCCCACCAGGGCAGGAGAGGGATGTGACACAAAAGGGCCTTCACAAACACCTCACAGCAGTTACTTTTGTCTGATCCTTTTGACCGGCCCATAAAAATAAAAATTTGTTCAATCAAATTGATTGAACAGTACGTGTTAAAGCTCATAAAATACTGGCTAGGAAATACATGATTATTATTCATGAGCTGCAAGTGATTGGAATGTTTTCCTTCAGTAGGACTGGAACCCCTGTGTTAGAATTCATTGCTCAGCCAGAAAAAAAGGCTTTTTTCACAATGGGGAGTTTACATAATCCCCAATAATTTAAAGGAATCCTGAATGCTGCAATTTGCTTTTTTTCCTCATTCTTGGTCAGTTTTGTTTTGCTGCCTTAAACTTTCTACTCCAAATTCTGCTGTCCCATGTTCAGAGTCACGTCTGTTGCATATTTATCATCAGCTTCTCATCTTTCTTATCTTCCTCATCTTTCCTTCATTCTTGCAGCCTCCCAGAGAGCAATCAGACTGGAAAAATCCCCACACAGAGAAATCAATGTATGCTACAGCTCGATGCCTCCCTTTTGAGTCTTGCTTTCAGCTTCTGCAGCTCAGAACTTTTATCAATTTTCAGCCCATAGTCTGTGATTTTCCAGGCCTCTTCGTAACGCTGCTTTTCAAAGTTGTGCTGTGCAATCTTGTGAAATATTTTGGTTAAAGTTTCCCTGCCTGGGCACTTGGTGATGGTGCCCAGGGCCAGGGGCTGGTCCAGCTGCAGGGCCTCCATGTAGTGCTGCACTGCTGCCTCCTCCCGAGCCAGGGCCAGCAGCAGGAAGCCCTGGCAGCAGTGGTCCCCAGCCCGTGTTTTTGGGCTGTTACAGCCGTGCCCCTGGATCACTTTGGCCATGTCTTTCTGAGCTTTTTCGTATTTTTTCAGGTGGGCCAGGCAGGCAGCTCTGCGCCGCAGGTACCTGGGGCTGGCCCTGCTGGCCAGCACTGCCAGGCTGTGGTAGCCCAGAGCCTGCTCGTGGTCATGGCCCTTCATCAGCACCTTCCCCTGCTGGGCTGCTGCCTGTGGGGACAGAGGTAATCCATGTTAGTTAAAAAAGGGAAAAAACCACGGGGATATCCAGTCTGGAGTGGCCACAGACATAGACGCTAAGAAATCTTAGTTGTTTTATCAAATGTTGGAATTGCATCTAGCTGGAGAACTAAAATTGGTGTATTTTTGCATACAGATAAGGTATAAAACTCTTGGCTCACTGGGCACTTGCTGTTATCTCAGGAGTTTCTGAAGTTTCTGCAAGTCTGCCAGAATTTCTCCTGGATTTGTTTACATTCCTTAGGAATGGTGAACAAAAAGCTGCCTGGATCAACGTCCCCAGGTGCTGCCCCACAAATGCAAGTAAAAATGAAATTTTTTGTCTCTACTGGAGCTTACCTAAGATGTAGGGGAAAAAAAACCAACTAGTGGCTTTGTTAATTGTTAATCTCGAGTGCAATTTGAACTCTGCTCTTATCTGAAGGGAAAAACAACAACAAGAAAATAGAGAAGGCCGAAAGAGCCACATAATTTTTAGGTTCATGGAGGTCAATAAAGAAAACTCCATTAGAATTATTTGCCTCAAATGGATTTCTCATTATTCCCCTTTATTGGTAATAAATCAAGCTTTTAACGTGCTGCAGCAGAGTGAATATTCAAGTTATAAACAAGGCTGCCATCAGCAGCTGAGGGCTTACAAAAGGCTGGGCCAAACAAGCTGAGGCTTCAAGCAAAGGATAAATATTTCCATCCTCCTCATTTCAGGGGCTAACCCCTGCTTGTGGATGCAGAAATCCAGTTAGCCCAGCCACTGTCTCAGTAGCCACACTTGACAGCCAGGTCAGGTCCTTGTGTGCTCCTTTTATTTTGGCTGACTGAGGTTGGAATTGATTGCTGTCTGCCAGGACTGAGGAAAACAGGTTCTGCAGGAAAGGGATCAATGCTGCAGGGCAAGTCCCAGCACCTCATCTGAGAGCAGTGGCATGACATAATTTAGCCTCTCCTCATGGTTTATGAGGATTTCTGCCCCAGTTATTTCATTATAATGCACATAATACATATATATTTTGCTATTTTGCTTGACATAGTCATATTTATTAAGGAGTCTCTCAGCTTCCACACAGAGAAATAGCAATAGGACTTCTCCCCAAATTGTATCAGCCCCTGGCTTTAACAATTCTGGCCATAAATTTTCAGGCAGCCTGTCCAAACCCATCTCAGATGTCTTGTGTTCATTTAAAGAGCAGCACACTTACTTTGTCCTTTGAAATGTTTTTAAGAGAACTCCTCACTGCAAGTGTCCCCTCAGTGGCAGGAATTTAACAAGGGATCAAGGTGGAATTGCAGCTGTGTGAGGAGCATCCTGGCAAGAGAAGGTGTTTTTTTCCCCCTAGAAATTCCAGAGTCCTGGATCACATTGTTCCAAGGAACACAGTGCAGTTCCTCAAGACAGCTTGTGTTTGTGTAGTTAAACTGTCATCTTCAGCCTCTAAGGTGCATTTGTTGTTTCAGAGGCAGAAGAAAACACAATTGTTGTTATTGTTGTGCTGAATGCTGAATCTGGAGGTTTCAGTGCTCTAACTTGAGGCATTTGGGGTTATTGCACCACAGGCAATATTGCATTTATTCACTGAGCTTTGACTCCTTCACATTTCCATGAGAATCCCCCAAATCAAGTGATGAGATTCTGCCTTTCCTGCCACACTTGGAGGAAAAATCCCATCTGAAAATAAAGAATTCCCTTTCACCCCTGCTGATGGAGCAAGGTTGGGCAGCTGGATTCTGGATTCTCTTTCAGCTCTGCCTGACCTAAGGGACCTGAGCTGGGACATTTTTGGTGTGTAAGAGGGAGGGACTCATCAGCAACTTGCACATTATCTCCCAACAGAGACAAAGATGAAAACCAGGCTCAGGGAGAGAAGGCAGAGGGACATGGCACAGCTGAGCTCAGCTGCTCCCTGCACATGGCCTTGGAGAAGCATTTTTGTCCTCAGCCTCACTGCAGGTGACCTGGAAGGGAAGAAAATCTGTGGAGTGCATTCCAGGGGAACACGAGTCCAACTTGTCACTAAATGTTTGATTTTGGCTTCCAGACTGAAACAATTCAGGTGCCACCTGGAAAGAGCCATGAGTGGATCCCTGGATTCCTGAATTAGGTCTCTGTGTCCCTTTTTTCCATTTATTCACCTCACTGTGTGTAAAGGACTGAACATACAGATATTTTTGTGGCATTTTTGTGGCATTTTTGGTTCCAGTCCCTAGGGACCAATCTTATGATATGACCAAGGCTTCATTCCTTAGAAAGAAAAAGAGTGAGGAGTTTCCTGGACATGGAATTCTGGCCAAGGGTTAGTCCCTGAGCAGTAAATCCCAGCAGATGGAATGATAAACTCTGAGCTTTGGGAGAGGGTTGGGTGCTTCCAGAAGAGTTTGGAGCAAGTCTTTCCTTCTCCACCTGCATGTGCCATGAAGGGCACGTGGAATGGCAGCTTCACCTCATTCTGGCACAGACCATGTGGTTTTGGAGACCCTTTTTGTAGGAATCTGGATCTCCACAGGAGCTGCAGCCCCGAGGATCTGTGTGAGGGGTTGGGAATCAGTCGTGCATTTACCCCTGACTTAGGAAAGCCAAGGGTTGAAGCTGCATGAGCAGCAAGCAAACTCCCTTCCTCTGACCTTTTGCAGCTTAATAAATCTTTCAGATTCCTTTTCCCATGGGGCTCTCCCAGTTGTTTACAAATTTCTCAGCATGGGACACCTATCACTATAAATAGTGGGAGAATTTTATTGCTTTGTTTTCCATGAGAAAAAAAAAAGAGTACATCAAGGAGCTCTCTCCTTCCTCCACCCTTTCCTATTCAGCTTATGGAAAACTATTTTTAGCTCTTCAGACCTGGCTCCAGGATAATGATGACACGTTTTTAAAATTCCAAATACTCAAAAAACAATGTGGCAGAAATGCCTTTGTACTGGAGTGCTGAGACTGGGTGTGAGCTCTGAACTCTCCTTTTCCTACCTGGGAAATTCAGGAACAGAGCAAACTCCCTCTCCCAGGGTAGGAACTCTGGCAAAGCCAGGCCATCATTAGGAATTTTAGCACTAATTCTGTCTGTAAGCTTTTAAAACTTTGCTTTGACTGAGATCTCCCTTTCACAAACCAGAAAAACCTTGCAGGCAAAAGGAAGTGCTGCTGGGAAATCCTTTGAGACACTGAGCAGGTGGATGAAACAATTCCTTCCCCACCCCAGAGAGCACAGACTCCTCCTCTGGTCACAAAATACATCTAAAAACCCCCAGGTGCTTGAGTTCAAACATTTACCAGGTGAACAAAAGCACGAGATGAAAGAGAGCAACGTTTTCTTTTGAAACTTCCAGCCCTGGTATTGGGCTCCAGTTTTGGAATCAGCCTGGTCACACCTCTTGTCTCAAGCAAAGGAATCTCTCATGATAAATAAGCCACAGTGAGGGGTTTTATTTCAGTCACAGCTGCCAAAAAGAGACAGAAATAAGTTTCTCTCCTGTTTTACTCACTCACCTGTGGCACCAGTGGGTTCCCACATGTCAGTGCAGTATAAGTGACACAAATGAGTTTGTTTTTTATTTCTCACTTTTATTTTCTTACTGACAGCAAAGAGCATCCCTCCTGTGTTGCCTTGGGAAGCAGCATGGATGGCCTGGGCTGTGAGACCCCCACAGAAGGAGTGATGTGGCAGCAGGGGAAATTCAGCTGTAAAATGTGTCTTCATTTACAGACACCTCCTTAGGGCCTCCCCAGTCACAGTCTCAGTTGTTCCTTTATCAACTTTCTAAAGTGCAAGATTGCAAATTGCCTCTGAAATCTTCCAACTCTTCCCCCTAAGACTGAACTTTTTACATTATTTAGAAGAGAGGGGCTCTTTTCTCTGTAATGGGTCATGTCTGGGGACTGGTAAATTAATACTTGTTTACTTATATCCTCCTGCTGTTCTGTTCAAATACATTCCAAGGGCTCCTCTTGCTGCATTAAGGATACCAGCATGTTGTTTGTTTTATAACCTGGGAGAGAGCATAACAATATAGCTTCTCACCAGGGTGCACAGCAGCAACAAATTGAATAAAAGGAAGCAAACTGATTCTCAGAACACAGAGCTTCTGGGTAATCAGAATTGCAGATGCTTGGCTGAGTGTTAAAACTCTTTGCCATCAATCTGACCTTCTCCTGTCTTATTATTGGAGATACTTTCTGGGTGTACTTTGGGGGAGAAACACAAAAAAATGCTGAATAATAAATACTTGGGGGGGACCAGAGCTTTGTGATACTGTTGTGTCAGTTTTAGCTAAGAAAACCAGCCTCAAAGCCTTTAATTTTGTAAAAATGCAAACATATTAGAAATCCTAAATGTTGCATAAAAGAAGGATGGAAGCATTTAATGTCACTGAATTGAAATATTTGGCTTCTTTTCACCAAGAAAATGAACAAAACTTGAATTCCCTTTCTCCAGGAGCCATCCACAAACCCCAGGTATCCCCCAGAGTACAACAATTAGCAAAGATCTGTTAAATTCCTACCTGCTGCCCCTCACACCCCCTGAATTTCAGTGTGGGCATCATCAGGTCTTGTGCCAGGGAGACCAAAAAGGAATCCCAAGGGCTCAGATGTGGCAGTGATGGATTATTAGAGACTGACCAAGGTCACTGCAGTGGAAGAAGCTTGGCTCCAACTCCCTGACCTGGCTGGAGGAAAAGCCAATTTGTGCCCTGTCCATCTGATAAAACTCTTCCCACACACTTCTCAAGGCTGGGAGAAATCCCTCCAATCCCAGTTTTGCTTCCCAATTCTTTCCCCACTGAGTCCACAGATGTGGCATAAAAAAAAAAGGGCTGTACCTGAGCAAGATGCTGCTGTTGCTTGGTGTCTACAAAGTTCAGGAGAAAGGCCAAGTCCTTTTCATCTCTCCTGGCCAGGACACTGAGCGGGGCAGCTGCCCCTGCCACGTTCCTGCTCTGCAGCTGCAGCACAGCCAAGCGAGCCCTGGCAAAGTCCTCAGCAGGACAGAGGCCAAAGGCTTCCTGCAGGTGCTTGAGGGCCTCTTGGTGCCTTCCTGTTGGGGAACACCAGCACAAACTCCAGCACCCGTCCCATGGGGAGAAAGGTACCGAGGAACCCCAGCAAGGCAGGGTTCAGGCAGCCAGTCCACATCTAAAGGTGTTAATTACGTCGTACCCTGTCCCAAAATGTTTTCAAACTTCTCTTGAGAAGCACCATCCAGCACCACCCAGCACTGTCCAGCATTATCCAGCACCATCCATCACCATCCAGCACTGTCCAGCATTATCCAGAACCATCCATCACCACCCAGCACCACTCCTGACATTTAATATTCACTTCTATCCATTTTCTGCTCATTCACCAGGCCTGACCAGCTGTGCTGGAGGACTGGAACTCACCATTTGCCATCAAAACATCGGTGTAGAAGATGTGATGTTGTGCAGCCCTGCAGATTTTGGTCAGTGCTTTTGCCATCTTGAGAAGGTCCCCGAGGGTTTCTTCTCCTGGGAGGTCTTTGGTGGCCATGAGCTCGGTGAGAGTGGCCCTGCCATGTTGGAGGAGCCACCCAGTGACCAACTCTTGGGCTTCAGGCTTCAAGGACAGGATTGCTGGGATCACTGCTCCTGCCTCCACCTTCAGGGCTGAGATGAGATCTTGAACTGCCTCCTGTGGCAAAACAACAGCAAGGAAAGAAATGGAAGCAATAATTAGGTATTGATCATTTGTTCTTTCAGCTGCTTTCTCTTCTCTGCTGAACCATGGAAAAACTTTGCTCTTCCCTGTCCTTGTGCTGCAACTTTTCCATTTGCAAAGCTGATAGGAAGTCATAAAGGCAGGTTTGAATGAGTGTTTGCAAAGTACTTTAAACTCCTTGGGTTATCACAGAAAATCACAACCAAGGTTTAGTCCTCCTCTCCCTAGGCTTGGGAAAGAAAATCAGTAACCTCAGGAGGGCTGTTCATATACCCAGAGCCTTTCACTGCCCAAATTCTGTGAGAAGCTCCTGATTCCAGCAATTCCACGACAAATTCTCTGATACTTTACACTCATATTGTTCAATACCCTCAGAAAAATCAGCAAAGCCCCACATGGACAGTACCTTCTGCTGCCTCAGAGCGAGGTGAACGAACCCTCGGCCGCTCAGAGCTTGCACATTCCTGGGGTCCTCCTTCAGGACAGCATTAAAATCAAAAATTGCAGTTTTCATCTGCCCAAGGCGCCCATAGCATCGGGCCCTGGTGAGGAGGCAATCCTCAGCATAACCACCTGGAGAACAGGGATGCAGCCATGGTTACTGCAAGGATACCCACAGGAAGCTACAAAAAAGCTCCACTTGGCCTGAGGATACCTCAGGATGAAGTACGATGAGAGTCTGCTTAAGTGGAAGTTTCCTTTATTTTTGTTGCAAGTGGAATTCCTACCACGTGTTATCAGCCACGAGTTGAAAGGAAAAAAGAATCTGTGTCAGGTTGGAGTGGGAGCAGAAGGAATGAGAGGAGAAAGCCCTGAGAGGGAGATCTGTGGCTATGTGAGAGTAGAGGCACAAAGCCATTTGGCTGTTTTAATAAAGTGGGGTCAGAATCACAGAATAGTTTGGGTTGGAAGGGACCTCAGAGAGTCCCCAGCTCCCTGCCACAGGGAAGGTACACATTGTTTTGGATAAATGACTTATCCAGATGGGACTGACTAATTCCCTGCCAGAATTAATATGCACTGGGATTTGTGATACTGAGCTGCTTTTTTTTTCCTTTTCCTTTGCTTTCACACAAGTGCTGCCCAAATAAACACATAGAGCTGTCAGTGAAAATCCTGGTCCCTTCACTCCCTGCCTGCAGAGCATTTCTCTGCCTGCCATCCACATATCCCCTCCTTCCAAGGCAATTTCGATAAGGATCTTAACATGCCCAGGGTTGCAATCAATAACTGTGGCATCCAATATTGGATGATAAATCATCAGTGCCATTGGAAATATGTTTTCATAGGGAGGTCAGCAAATGCAGCTGCCTGCAGGGATCAGCCAGCAGACAGGCTCCAAGCAATTCCTCTGCAGTAATGAGGCCTTTTCTCCCTCCTGATTTGCTCCAAAACTTCTGTACCAAAGGTTATTATCACTCTGGAGCTCTACCAGTTGGCTCCTCTAAAGACAATATCTATTTCTTAACAAGCATCTGTTCTAGCAGGTGGGGAGCTGATAAGCTGGAATGCACAGGCTGTGAAATGGAACAATCTCCAAGCAATTAACAGGGTTTTTATTCCATTTCCACGAGCCAGTCTCTCTTCTTCTCACTGCTGCTGTCATAACATTTGCTCAGAGTGAAAGGCAGATTTCCATACAAACATGGTTTGACTTGGAACACGCCTGAAGCATTTCCATGTCAGCCTGGCCTCTCTCCTGAGGGAAAGCTGGGATAGTGAAATGTGTGAGGTGCTGCATTCACTTCTTTGCACTGGGTGAAGAAAAGGGGCTGATGTCCCTGCAGAACTCAGCTGAACCCATTTCAAAGAGCTTAAAATTTATTTCCTTATTGTTCAACTCCACCACTTCATGGCCCAGGTGAGCCTGCTGTGTCAGCCCCCACCGGGGCAGGGTGACAGAGGAGATCTGGACATCCTGTCCCACCCACGTGATTTCCCTCAGGAGCAAATCCCCATGGGCGTCCTGGTGTCCTACCTGCAGCCAGGATGGCAAAGGACAGGTGGGCAATGGCCTCTTTGATGGCAGCAGCCTCCTGTTTGCCCTTCAGGATGGCCAGGGCTCGCCAGCGGCAGTGGCTCTGCAGCAGCTTTCGGTCCTCGTCCTGGAAAATGTCCAGGATTGGCAGGAGGCAGGAGGAGTCTCCAGTTCTGATCAGTCTCTTCAGCAGCTGAAGGATGGGAGAGGAAAAGGCAGCACAGAAAGAGCTGAATGAGATGTGAGGTTGTGTGTGAGAACCTTGTGCCCTTCCCCAGTTTCCCGCTTCTCCCTGGGGTTTCAGCCAGCCCAGGACCACAAATGTCTCTGATTTATCTCCTCAGC
Organism: Dicaeum eximium; assembly: GCA_013396995.1. Taxonomy (NCBI): domain Eukaryota; kingdom Metazoa; phylum Chordata; class Aves; order Passeriformes; family Dicaeidae; genus Dicaeum; species Dicaeum eximium. The sequence continues at coordinate 453,749 of VWZP01007623.1, read as the reverse complement.
TGGCCCTGGTGGGAATGCAGGTTGGAGAAAACAGGAATTCTTGTCTTTCCTCACCACCACTGCAGCTGTGGAAATAATTCTGGGCAAATACCTGGTGCTGCCTGCTTTGCTTGGGGAAGCATCTGCTCCACATTGGCAGTGGAGTATTTTTATAGATACAGGATGATTGCCCAAAAAAGAGAACATTCCTGTGGAACACAAGTATTCCAGTGACCCTTTTGACTGCAAAATAAAAAACACTGAATTAATGGAAAATTAGTGAAGTGCTGTAAGCTATTTTTAGTATTGTTATTGGTAATCTGGAAAAAGCATGGATTCAAACTCACAAACTATCATCCTCCTGGAAAAGCATCCCATCTGACCTTTGCCTCAACAAGCACTTTTTTTACTGCATTTCCAATGAAAATGAATCAAAATACGGTTTTTACTGTGCTCAGCAAGGACTGGATATTCAAATCTGAGCCAGAGAAGCCTGGACAAGAACAAAGTTATCCTGATGTCGCAGATACATCCCTTGAACTCATAACTTTATTTTATTGATAGATAAAAGTGATTGGCATCTGGCAGAAAGGTGGGACAAAAACATTTAGAAGAGAAATTTTCAGATGTTCCATGTAGAACTTGCAGCAGAAGCTGCAGATGGAAATCCAACTTCCAAGGGGAGGACTCCAATAAAGTCACACCCTTCATTAACAGCCTTCCCAAAGGCAGCAAATTATAGCAAACTTTTATTTTTCATAGGCAGTAGTGAAGTGCTGACAATAAAACCTTTCTCCTTACCGGTTAGCAGAATTTATGTGGCGTTTTAAAAAGAATACAATAGTTCCCTCTGATGGCAGAGCCTGGGAATTCAGCTTTGTAATCCTGGGCAGGAGAAGCAACTTGCTGGAATGGCTTTCAGGCTTTCAAGCACAATTTATCAGCATTGGAGAAAGAAAACTGCGGGCTGATACTGGAGTTTCTGCATTTGTATTTTTCTTCTCAAATGCTTCATTAGAATAATTGGGGAGGTGCCCCTTGTGCCTTCTTTTCTCTAAGGGACATTATCCCAATCCCATAATGTTGTCCCCAGGGACAGGATGCTCTGCCTGGTTAAAGTGCTGAGAAATGCCATTAAAAAGCACGTGAGGAATGAGCTGGATTTAGCTGGGAGTCCTTGTGTGGCCTTTTTGGACACAAATTCCTATGATTCTGTGATTTTATGGCAATATCAGCCCTGTATTCACACCTTCAAAGCTCTGCTAGAGGTTCTGCATGTGGGCTCTAAGTTCCACTGTGTCACAGCTCTCCCTGCTGCTATTCAGGGAGCTCCTAACAGCAAAGTTTAGTTATAAAAGGGAAATGCACCCAAACCACTGAGCACAGGGATTAATCTGTAATTTCACTGCAGTCTGGGACAAATTTGGCAAATCAGCTGTTGAGGAGGGAATGATCCCGAGGATGAGGCTTTCCAGGTGCTCCTTACCTGGTTGCCATCGTACACAAAGCCTCTCTTGAGCTGCAGCAGGGCCAGCCTGGCCAGCACTGGAGACCTCTGGGGGTTTCTGGAGAGGGCCAGTGCCAGCATCTTGTGGGCTTCTTCCCCACGGCCCATCTGGTACAGGGCATCAGCACACAGGACCTGGGATGCCTCATCGGAGCTGTCCAGCTCCACCAAGAGAGAAGCCAGCTGGAAAACCCCTGGGGCATCTCTGGAGGGGGAAAAAAAAGCCAACAAAACAAAACACCTTCAAGGTTAGGAATGTGCACAGCCCTGTTTGCTTTTTCTGAAAGGAAACTGAGCTGCCTCCTGGCTACCTCTTCTTCTGGAGCATCATCTGCCCTTCCTCCTGGAGGACCTTCAGCAGCAATCCTCTCTGGTTCCACGGCACATAGGACTTGATGGTGAAGATGGTTTCATCCAGCTTTAACTGGCAGGCTGTGATGTAATCCAGGGCTGTCAAGTAATTGCTGCCACCAGAAATGCGGATCAGCCCACGCCCACACAGGGCTCTGATGCAGCTGTTGGGGTGTGGGGAATCGTGCTCGATGACCTTCTGGAAGTCCTGCAGGGCTCTGTGGTGGTCCTGGGCGTGGAGGGAGCAGAAGCCTCGCAGTGCCAGCAGGGTGTTGTGGTAAGTGTTCTGCTCTGCCGCCAGCAGCTGCTCACACATGTCCAGGGCAGCCTCAGGGTGTCCCTGCAGGAGGTGACAGTCTGCCAGCCGGACACTGAGCTCCCGGCTGGACCCCGGGCAGATGTGCAGGAGCAGCTGGATTGTCTGGATGACAGGAGGGAGCAGCTCGGTGCCATGACTGCCCCTGAGCTCAGCCCCAGCACGCACAGCCTCCCTGTACGCTGCAAACCTCCCCTCCAGGGCAGCTCTGGCCTGTTCTTTGATCTTCTCAGCGTCACAGGGTGAGAAAAGCTCTTCAAAGTGTTTCATTGCCCAGACAGGGTCTGCTGCAAAAGCTGCTGCCAAATCCTGCATCATTTCCTGCGTCCATCCACCCAGGAAGAAATACCCAGCAGCTCGTTCCAGGAGCAGAGCCAGAACATCATCACCTCTGAGATTCTCAGCTGAGAAACCCTCAAGGGCCTTGCTACAAACATCCACACACTGCTGAAATTCTCCTGTTTTTCGGAGGTGAGCTGCCCGTGCCCTGCACACTCTGGTGTGCCCCGGTGCCACCGCAGCCAGGAATCTGTAGCAGTCACCCAGCCACTGCTCCGAGGTCCTGCAGCCTGGCCTTTCATCCTGGCACGTGGAGAGGTGATCAGAGAAAGCCTGGATGACCCGGGGCAGGTGCTCCCTTTGCCTGCTGCACACGTAGGCCACCGCCTCAGTTTGATGCAGCACAAAAGCTTGGACATAATCCAGGATTCCCTTCCCAGCCTGTGTCCCTGAGAGCACCCGTGCCAGCGCCCTCAGCAGCAGCAGCTCCACGGAATCCCTCGGATTAGCCTCCAGCAGGAGATTGCATTTACTCACCACCTCCTCCGAGCAGCCTCGCCGGAGCAGGGCCTCCAGCTCGTACACCGAGGCCGCCACGTTGTTGGGGATGAGGGTGGAGAGGAAAACCGCAGCTATTCCCACGCTGAGGGACACCACGGCCAGGTTCCTGCTCTGGATCTTGGGGATCTGAGCCTCGCCTTTGCACCAGGCCTCCAGGGTGGCCACCACTCCCTCCCAGAGCCCGTGGCCCATGGAGTTCACTCTCTGCACTGCTGTGGGGGAGCAGCAGCTGAAGGCAGCCAGGTAAAAAGCGGTGCCTGCTGGAAATTCCTGCTGGGAGAGGCGCTCGTCGCCTTCCCCACAGAGCAGGGTGGCGAGGTCCTCGGGCGCCATTTCCTGGGCTTGGGCCTTGATGGGTGGGACGTGGCTGGGGCCTGTGAAACAGAAATGAGGGGCTGTGGAGCAGGGTTTTAGCAGAAAATCAGCAGTGAGGAGCTGGGGAAAAGAGTTTTATCAGAAAATCAGCCATGAGGGACCGGGGCCTGCGGACTGTTGAGCAGGGTTTTATCAGAAAATCAGCCATGAGGGGCTGTGGAGTAGAGGTTTGATAGAAAATCAGTAATAGTGGTTGCAGAGCAGAATTTTAGCACAAAATCAGCAGTGAGGGGCGGTGGAGGAGGTTTCTAGCAGAAAATTGGCAGTGAGGGGCTGTGGAGCAGAATTTTAGCGGAAAATCAGCCGTGAGGGGCTGTGGAGCAGGGTTTTAGCAAGTAATCAGCAATGAGGAGCTGTGGAGCTGAGTTTTGACAGAAAATTATCAGTGAGGGGCTGTGGAGCACAGGTTTGAGAGAAAATCAGCAATGGGGGACCATGGAGCAGAATTTTAGCAGAAAATCAGCCATGAGGGGCTGTGGAACACAAGTTTTTCTGTTTGGAGGGAGCAGCTTTTCAAATGCCCGATGCCAGCAAGCCCAGGTGCTGTGAACAGCCAAGGTTTGGTCACTGCCAGGTTTCTGGGGCAGTAAAGCCGTGAGGAGAAACATCACAGAGGTTCACAGTGCCCAGGCAGGTTGGAAAGCACCCACCCCCCTTGGTCACCATTCCCTGCCCATGGAATGAGGCTGGGACACCCGATGGATAAATCTCAATAAAACTCAATTTAATCATCAATGTCACCGCTGGTGGGGGACACGGAGGACACAGAGCTACACCTTGACGCCTCACCCACCCCTTACCTTTTCACTTGGTCTGGAGGAAGGAGGATAAAATCCGCTCTTTTTCACCCAGAGGAAAGGACGGGGCTCCTGCCCCTCATCCCGCACTCCCGGGCCCGGCCCTGCAGGTGCGGGTACCTGAGAGGGGACGAGCCCGGGGCTGGGGCTGGGACGGGAGGGATGGAGGAAAGGAAGGAGAGGAGGAGGGAGGGAGAACAGGGCAGGAGAGGGAGCTGTGTTGCCTGGAGACCGCAAACACTGCCCGGTCCGGGTGTCCTGCGGGGCGGGGACGGGCACGGGAACCGCGGCTGCGCTTCTCCCTCCTTGTCCCGGGAGATCGGGCGGGATGCTCAGGGCATGGCCAGGGCAAAAATCCCGCTCATCTGACAGAAACGATCCCTCACCCTGGGGAAAGGATCCCCACTGCTTTGGGGAAAGGAGCCTCCTCACCTTCGCGAAAGGATCCCCCGCACCTTAGGGACCTTAGGGACTGGATCCCTCTCACCTTGGGGAAAGGATCCCCATAACTTTGGGGAAAGGATCCCTCTCACCTTGTGGAAAGGATCACCATAACTTTGGAAATAGGATCCCCATCACTCTGGGTAAAGGATTCCCATCACTTTGGGGATAGGATCCCCATTACTTTGGNACCTTGTGGAAAGGATCACCATAACTTTGGAAATAGGATCCCCATCACTCTGGGTAAAGGATTCCCATCACTTTGGGGATAGGATCCCCATAACTTTGGGTAAAGGATCCCCATCACTTTGGTGAAAGGATCCCCATAACTTTAGGGATAGGATCCCCTTACCTTGGGGAAAGGATCCTTCTCACCTTGGGGTAGGATCCCCATCACCTTCAGGAAACTAAGCCAGGTCATGACCCTCAGCAGGACAAGATACAGGGAATTACCTACACAGACCAGCAAACTCTGTGATGCAGCCAAAACTTTTAACCTTATTTTTTATTAATAAGCCTTGTATCTTAATTATAAACATTATTTTTAATAGTAATCCTCATTTTTTAATAACTACTCCTACTTTTTAAATAATAACCGTTATCTTTTAAATAATAACCCTTATTTTAAAATCATAGCCCTCATTTTCTAACAATTAGAGTGTTTTTAGCAGTAGATCAACTCTGTTTTTAGGAGTGTTTAGCCTGATGGCATCCCTTTAAGCCAGGGCCACTCAGAAGTCCAACTCTTTCTTTCTCCACATTCTTTGACATTCAAAAGAGTAAAAAAACCCTCTATGATGGATAGAGATATTTTGACATTTTATTAAGAGTTTGCCCATTACGTTGATTTGATTACTTTCACTTTAATTACCCTAATTAGCCACCAAGATATAATTTAGCATTGCTGTCACATCAGGCCACAGGTAATATTGCCAGAAAAAGACTCAAGGGCACGACAGAAGCAGTTCTGAAATAGAAATCACATTAAGGGGAGCTGGGTTGATCAAATGCCTCTGCCCCTCCTCGGAGGCTCAGGCAGAGCTTGTGGGAATAAAATTGGGACTGGAGCCTCCAACGGGGCCTGGCCCAGGCTGCAAAAATCATTACCCATCATCTGACTTTGCTGCATGACTGAGTGGGCTGGAAGTTGCTTCCAGCCACGTTCTGCCCCGTGGATACAGAGAATGTGAGGATGGCATTGTCCTCCATCCATCATTTCCAGCTGAAAAAAGCTGGTTTGGGTAAGGATCCTGTGTGCTCACTGCTGTACAAGGATGGTTTAGGGGATGCTGTGCTTGGCCAAAAAGGCAGCAGCCTCGTGAAATGTTATTTTGTTGACTTTGGGTGAGAAAAACACAGCCGATTTCACATTGTGTATCAAACTTAAAGCAATTTAGGTTCCTAACTTTGGAGCTTGAAGGAATAAGAGGAGCAACATCTAAGGAGCTCAGTGGAAAAAGAGAATATTTCTCTGTGCCCTTGTGTGATCCCTGAGAATGTGAGTGTTTAAACCTGTTGTTGTGAGAGGTGGGACCAGCAATGTCTCTTAAAGCCTTACAGGTTCTTCTCAAGCCCCCAGACAATTTGCTGTGTGTCCTGTGGGGTAGATAAGACCAGCTCCTTTCCTAAAAGTGTTATAAAAACACAGGGGAGGGGATGAAAACTGTGGAGATGTCTATCTAAACATTAAATATTAAGTCTGCTACACACTCATTAAATAGTAACTCTACTACAGCAGCTCCTTGGGATGTCTCTGATTACTGATGAATTTTTAAAGGGAGGTGGGTGGGGAGGGAGTAAATACAAAACAAGTTTGCAAACTTTATTCTTCCTGCTTTGCAGAGCAGGAGGTGCACAAACACATCTGCAACAGCTCTTCTCAGACACAGGGCTTAGAAAGCTTGCACTTCTTCCTTTTAAAGGCTCTCAGTTCCTGCAGTGCAACAAGTCCCTTCTCTTATGGCTGTTAAATGCCACATGCAGCTAGGGCTGAGGCTGAGAAAGCAGCATTTTGGGGCTGAAAATGTGGCTTAAAAGGAGGATGACCTTTCTTTGACAGAAGGGAGCATGGAGTGGAGTATTAGTAATGTAAAAAAAAAAAAAAAGTCTTTGCTTTATTTGATGACTGTTTTTCACTCTGAGCTGTACCTGGGCTGGAGAGCAGACACCAAATTCCTGCTCTCTTTAGGCTGGTGTGAACAACACCAAATTTCTGCTCTCTTTAGGCTGGTGTGAACATTCAGGCTGGGGAAGGAAGATGTTTGTCACAAATGATCAGGGCTGGGTGCCCAGGTGCCCTCCCCACTGAAGCCCTGCTGGTGTGTGAAGCCACACGATGAAATTTCACCCCGAGGCATCTTTAGTTCCCTGCCCTCGGTCTGTTGGGAGGGCTGGGCTGCTGGGAGCTCTGTTGTCAGCCTGAGGCAGGACCTCCTTCTCCTATGGAGGGAATTTGCAGCCCTGGCACCGTGTCCCCACATCCCCACAGCTGCTGCTGCTCCTTTGGGTCCCAGCAGAGTTCAAGTGGAGACCTCCAAGGGTTGTCGGTGACAGATCTGCTTCCTAATGCAGTCTGGTAGGAAATATTCATTTTCAGGATGTTTTCGGTCTTTTAAGTGTGGTTTTTATCACCAAATCATTGAGTGAAAAGATCTCCAGGATCAGAGTCCATCCTGTGCTCGATCCCCACCTCGTCCCCAGCACAGAGCCCTGAGTGCCACATTCAGCCTTTTCTTGGACACCTCCAGGGATGGGCACTCCAAACCTCCCTGAGCAGCCCCTGCCAAGGCCTGAGCACCATTTCCATAGAGAAATTCCTGCTGATGTCCAACCTGAGCCTCCCCTGGCACACTTTGAGGTCGTTTACCCTCATCCTGTCCCTTTTTCCCTGAGAGCAGAGCCTGACACCCCTCCTGTCAGGCAGTTGTGGAGAAAGAGGGTCCTCCCTGAGCCTCCTTTTCTCCAGGATTTAAAATTCTATTATAGAATGTCAGACAGCTCTTCAATCAAACTTTTCTGCCCCCCAGATAATCAGAACCTCCTGGGTGCATGAAGGTGTGTGGGCACAGAGAGCCAAGGTGATCTCTCCGTGCGCTGGACATTTTCATCTGTGCTCACCCAATAAGAATGACAAGGCAAAGGATTACAGGGATCCTTGATAAGGAGCAGGATTAAGATGCACTTGAGCGAGATTACAAGAAAAGTGTGGTTGTTCCATTAGAAAAAGGAGTAATCCCTTTGTTTATGTGGTGGAGATTAAAGCAGTGACAGCAGAAAGCACCCGGAGCTCACCACACACAGACTTTGCTGTCTCACTGGGCTGTGACTTTGGGATTCAGCTGTGCAGAATTTAATCCGTTCTCCTTGTGCTGGGAGTTCTGCAGTAGCTCCATGTCAGGCAGGGAAGTGGCTCTGCCTATTCCACAGGCAGAAATGTTGTGCTTGACCAGGAGTAAAAATCTGTGGGGTGAATGAAGGAGGTTCCCCTGTGATGTTCACGGTGCTCCCTTAGGATGTTCACACACCTGCCTTCCCCTCTGGTGCTGCACCCTCTGATACAAAGGCTCGAGGGGAGAAATTTCCAGCTGAAATCACAGAATTATGAGGTTGGAAAAGGCTTCCAAGATCATCAAATCCAACCTGTAACCAATCACCACCTTGTCACCCAGACCAGAGCTCTGAGTCCATGTCCAGCCATTAAACTGGTGTTTAAGAGAGCTCTTGAACATGTGGGTGGGAGGTGGCCCAGGCCAGAGAAGTTTTCTCCTGGTCATTTCATAATCTGACCCAATTAGCCAGGATATTGGCTGAATGTTACAAAATATATGGCTGGATATTACAAAATTCACCCCCTGTAATCTTGTCCTTTCCTGCTCTCAGTTATTCCACTGGAATTTCCCAGCCTGGCTTTGCAAGTCCAGGATTTTCTAGATGGAAAGTGCTGGAATCAGGAGCAGTTGGGCCATGTGTGATTGGGCACCAAGACCAGACTCTGGATATCCAAACACTCCAAAATCCCAGACTTCCCACCCTCTTAATCAGGCTGATTTTCCCTCTAGCTCAGCACCTCTGTGTCCAGTGAGGGACATTGGAGCAGGTTTGTTTGAACAAATTCCTCAATATGCCAAGCAAGGGACATTAAAAAAGAACAGCTGTGCCCTCTTCTTCTGTTCTTCCCAGTGCAAAGTGACAAAGCCCTCACATTTCTGTGGTGTGATGTGTTATTTGCCGTGTTTATTTAGGATGGAAGCATTTGGGGCTGAGGACAGCGATGAGTTTGATGGGCTGAGCCTCAGAAGGGACTCCCAGCCCTGCTGAAACTTGGAATAACAGACCATGAGGGATAAAAAAGGGAAGCTGTTAATATTGCCAGCTGAAATTAAAGCTGTTAACCAGCTCAAATTATCCCTCCTCTGTTAACATTGAAGCTTTCTGCTCTTATTTCCCCTCATTCCTTCCCTGCTTTCCAAACAAACAGGGATAAGGGGATGTTGTTAAGGGGTAACTTGTTTGGTTCTGCTGTTTCCAAGTCATCTGGGCCTGCAGTAAGTTTATCAACCAGCCATGGCAACATCAATCACCCAGAAAAATAGCACAGAGTGAAATGACTTTTCAAAATGTCGTTGGTATAATTATCATCTTGGCCATTACATTAAATGCCACCATTTATAACTGTTATGTTTAAGTATGCAAACAGTAATTAACTTGGTAATGAACTGAGGACCCCTGTGCCTCTCTTCCCTCAGCTAATTTGCATGTTAATTATCATTAGCAACCAGGGAAACAAGTTATAAACAGCTTAATTAGCAGCTTAATCATTTTTACAAGAAAACGTGCTGCACTTTGATACACGAGCAAGAGTTGGATTAATGAAGTCAGACGAGGGAGTTCTGCCTGTGCTGGTCCTGCTGCAGTGCTGGGCTTGTTTTGGGCTTGTTTGGGTTTGTTTTGGGCAATTTGGGGCTCCCAGATGTGCCCTCACACACCCCTGTGCACACTTGGGCTCTGGGCACCCTTTCAAGGCTCTCTCAGCTTTCCTGATTGGTATCTACTTAAGAAATTCTGAACTTCTTAATAAAAACTAATTTACTTTAGTTTTACCCCCATTTTGTTTCCTTTTTGGCAGAAATTTTCTGTGGATTTAATGGAAAATTTAAATATAGTTTGATTATTTAGATATAATTTGATTATTTGGTTGTATTTTGTAGATTTGTTCATTTGTTTGGGGGGTCTTTTTGCAGGTGGTTATACTTCCATCCCCCAACTACACTAGAAATAATAATTAAAATATATAATTTAGATTAATAATATAAATGACAATATATAATATATAATATATAATATAGGTTATATAATATATATAACCTATATTATATATAATATAATATTATATATGATATATATGTGTACAATATATAATTTAAATTTATAATAATTTATATTAAAATAGAAATAATAGCCAGCTAGCTCACATGCATCTCAAATAATTTTTTTTCTTCTTTTAAATGTTTTTTAAATTACACTCAGAAGTTAAACAGAGAGCTGGAATTGGGTCTTAAGGACATAATAATTAAAGGAAGACAAATCCAAATAAGAAGAAGAAATGCAAGCTGTGGTTTGAATGTGTCTGATGGCAGGTGCAGTGACCTGTGTGGATTCGGATTTAGGAGATTTTTCCAAGATCCTAGACGGGTAAAATCTCCAGATGAGGCTCCCCCTGTTCTTATCCCTTGGATAAAACATCGTTCTGGGAATTATCCCACACCGTGCTGCCAAGAGCGCTTCTCAGCGGATCAGGAGTCAATAATTTGATGGAAAGCAGCAGGAATTCTGTCCTAAACTGGGAACACGTTATCCCAGGAGGCTGGGGGATCTGTCAGCAGGGATTTTGGGAATGGCTCAGATAAACATCTGTAAGAGAGGCTTTGGACACTCTCGGTGCTGCTTGAGGACTGCAGCGTTCCTGGGATGTGCCAGCAGAGCATCCCTGGTGTTCCACCGGGACATTTGGGGTCCCACAAAACCGCAGATTTCACCCCAAACCAGGGCTGAATTCGCCATCCCACGGGAATCCATGGGTTCTCTGCAGCAAGATGAAGATCCCCATGGTTATGATGCGTAAAGAATTCGGGGTTTGTGATGTAAAGAACCCCGAATTCTGCCGGAGAGGTGGCACAGCCTCGATTGTCACCGCCGTGCCACCCCTGCCACGCCGCGCCTCGCCAGCAGGGGGGGCCAGCGCACCGCCGGAAAGGGCGGGAACGGGCCCGGTTGGGAATATTCCCTCAAATTATTATTTATTTTTATTTTTTATTAACACAGAAGCAAGAAACTGCCGCTGCCTTGTGGGTTTAGCGCACGCAACTCGGCCCAAAAGGCTGCTCACAAAATCCTGACTTTTCTATCCAGAATTAAGGAGTTAATTCTGGGGGCTCAAATGCCTAAAATGTCTTTGCTACTTCCCTCCCCCCCCCTTTTTTAAAATTTTTTTTTTTTTCCACGCAGACAGAAAGATTTTGATTTTTGACATTTGAATTTACCTGCTGGCACATCACTGGCCTTTATGAATTCAAGAGAGTCTGTAAGGATGGGTGAAAATCAGAAAGTTCCCAGAGTAGCTATGAAGGGTACAGTGAAAAACTGCAGTCCTTGGAGGTTAATGTGTAATTTTAGCAAAGAAAAGACAGTGAACGCTGAAAGGGGAAGGAATTGTTGCATGAGACAAGGGTGGAGTGCTCCAGGCAGCTCCAGAGCCCTCCATGGCTCGGGAAGGGGGTGATTTACAGCAGCTGAGGGGCAGCCCCGTGTGTTTTATCTGCTCTGCCACTGCCCCCATCATTGCCTAGCGAGGGGCACAGCCCCTGGAATGGCAGCCAGCAAAGACAGAGCTTCCTGTGCTATGTTCCATAAATTCTTTATCAGCTCTGTAATCAGAGAGCGTGGCTGGATGTTGATTTTGTTACGGTACCTGGAGCGAATCTCTGTATGTTAATTTAAAGCCATAAAACTACAGCTTAGGGTTTCGGCGTCCTAATTGAAACTTCCTCTTCTTGCAGGCATTCATTGCACTGCAGAGGGATAAAAATCATCGGGGAAGAAAAGGGAGATGCAGGTAAAGGGAGAGGGCATTGTTCCCAGGAACCCAGGAGTGCCAGGAAACTCCGGCACCCGGTGCCCAGCACACGGCCGTGCTCAAGGATCCCGCTGGACTTTCTGTTGGATTTTACCAGCAGTGCAGGGAATCTCAGTGAGATTTGTTGTCAGAAATGTGAGGTCTGGTTGTTTTCTCCTGGAGAGTGCCCTCGTTTGCACTGGCACTGCCTGGGGAGCACCAGAACTGGGCACAGCCCACCCCAAGTCCTACTCGTGTCATTTCATTGTCCTGTTGGTATTTGGCTCTTCTGCTGTGCAAACGTTCACCAAAAGCAGAATATTTGTTCTCAAAGTGTTGAAACCAGTTGCAGATCACATCCTGAACGTGTCCCACCCCTCAGGCAAGAGTGGGATGGGAGCATCACCCCAGGGGAAGGGCACAGAGGGTGGGTGGCTGGTCCAGGGTGGGCACTGGGCTCCCTCCTGCTGTTCTGTTATTTCCTCAAGCTCAAGGTGTAATTTCTGCTCTTCTGCACCCTCCAACCTCAGGGTTCTGCGTCCAAAAATCCAATTAAAGCCCAGGCAGGGTGTGGGATCTCGTGCTTGGAAGCGAAGCAGGAAGGATAAGACAGCAGCAGCTGCCAGACTGGGAGCCAAGGGCTGGAGCAGATCAAAGGCAAAACTAAATTATAGATTGATAGATGCCTTTAGTTTATAAGTTATTAAGCACCAGGTAACAGGTTAGATTAATATTGTGCCTGGAGGTTTCTTTTTTGCTTCTTTTTTTTTTTCCCCCTCTCTTTCTCCTTTTTTAAAAATTGGAGAAAACAAAATATTTTTCTAATTAAGTAAATCTACAGTGCTTGCTAATGGGGCCCGTCTGTGTGCTTGTCAGGGCACTGGGAGAGCTGGAATAATGATTTTATTTTTTCATTAAATAGAATTATAGGCAGTTACTCAAAGCAACTGTGAGTCTAATTGAAAGAAAACCATTTCTTCTTAATTTACTTTCACGGTTCTGGATGATAAAAGAGTGCGTTTGCTGGAAAATTAAATAAAAAACACAACACGAGGAAGCTTGAAATGCTGCTCAGGCACAGGTGGGAAGAGGGAGCACAGCAGTTTTCCTGTTTGTTGTTAGTGCAGATACCAGAGCTTCTTCTTACACCCAAAAAGTGCATTTTTGTTCCTGCTGTGCTGTGCTGTGCTGTGCTGTGCTGTCCTCTCCTGTCCTGTCCTGTCCTGTCCTGTCCTGTCCTGTCCTGTCCTGTCCTGTCCTCTCCTCTCCTCTCCTCTCCTCTCCTTTCCTCTCCTCCAGCTCTGTGCTCCAAGGGCACTCAGGATTTCTCAAGATCTCATGGGTGGCTTGGATTTCTTTCTCTCAGTGGCCAGGAAAGGTTTGCCTGTGCCTTTCTCAGCCGTGAGTGGCTGCAGAATCCTCCAGGCTTGTGCAGAGTGGCCCGGCAGGGGCACGGGAGGGGTTAAATAAATGGGAACTGATTAATTCCGTGGCCAGGGTCCCTCCCTGGCCCTGGTGCCACATCTGGCAGGGTCACAGCAGCAGGAGGACAGGGTCTGTTTCCACTAACCACTTCTGCTACTTCTTACACTAAGTACTTCCTAAAAAAGGCCGGGATAAGGTTTCACCTACCGGGGCTGCCGTTAGATTTACGGGGATCCCATTTGCTCCAGCTCTCGGATTCACTCAGGCCAGGACAAGATTAAAACCAACCCTTCCATTTCCTTTTTTCTTTCTTTAGGAAATGAACTGTGGCTTTTCTGCTAATGAAAGTGCAGAGACACTGAACTCATTCAGGCTCTCTAGGTGTGTTTGATGTGTCTTCGAGGTGCACCTGAAGGAAACAAGAAGTCAAGGCAACTCTTGGCAATTAGCACTGAGCGTTATTTTCTGCCTTTTGTCAGTGCCTGTGCATATAAGGAAGCCAGAGAAGTGCTCGGAGTTGTCACTTTGGGAAATGTTTAGTCTTTTCAGTTTGAAAATAGGACAAAGAAAATGTGAAACTTTCCATTGAACAAAGCTCAGTATCCAGATGCCTCCTGTAACTTCCTGTGAGGCTGAAAAATCTGTGTAATCCCAGTTTCATCTTCATGCTGGTAATACAAAACTCAAGAAGTAATTTCAAAAGAAAACTGAAATCTGCTCTTCTTCCTCTCCAGAAATATTTCTAAGGAATGGTGTTTGTAATTGGGAAGAGCTTTTCCTTACAAACTCTTCTGCTGCTGATGCCATGAGGCTTTCCAAGGGAAAGAACTTCCCTGTGATACCCCCATGTCAGCTGTGCCTTGGATCAGGATGATTCAGAGCAATGAGACAAGATATTTCTATTTTTCCCACCAGCAGATTTAGCTGGGAATTTTCTGACAAAAAAGGTTTTCATTGCTAAGTGCTGGTTCAGCCAAAATAATTTTTCTTCCATCTCATTCCCAGAAAACACTGCCTCCATTGTTTCCTTCTGCTGCTGGAGGATCTGGGCCTCTGGGATCAATGGTTCCAGTGCTGTCCCAGCACAAGCATTTTCCTCCCTTTGGAAAATATGAAGCCTTCCAGGTAGTCTGGAGGAGAACTGGACACCATAAAAATCCCCGTGGAGGCAAAGGAGCTGGGATTTTGGGACCCAGCTGAACTCTGGCTTGAGCCTGATTTGCAGAGGACTTGCCAAAAGAAGGCTTTTTTTGGTTTGTTTATATTTCCTCAGTATCTGAAAGGATGGGGTCAGGTAAAGAAAATCCCCAGTCAATAGGCTCACTGTGCTTTATTGATAATTAAAAATGGGAGGGACCAGCACCAAGCCCTTGGAATTGGGTGTTTTTTTAGGATTGGGAGCACACTTCCAGTCCATGTTAGAGAAACTAAAATGAAGAGATGCTGCTGAATCTCCCATTTTTATTAAGGTGGAGGCTCCCCTGGTTCTGAACATCCCAGTGAAATGCTCTGAGGAATAACTAAAGTCCTGGGAACTGCCTGATAAATGCTTCTTTCAAAAGAAAGATTTTTTTTCCACCCCAACTCTTTAATACCTTCCTAATCTGAAGGACAATTTTTCTCCTCTATAATCACTATATTAAAATTTAATACCGAGTATTAATATAATATACTTAATGGCAACCTGAATATTATTCTGGACATAGCTGCACTCCAAAAGCTTCAGGAGCTTGGACAGGAGAGGATTTAACTCTTCCCAGGCTCATGGGGGTAGCAAAGGTGTTTTTGTTGCTGCCATACAGAGCAGGGCTGGGAATTTTGTTGGCAGGTGGCAGGCAGGGAATGTGTCCTCTTATTTTGTCTGCTGGGACCGTTTCTGTTCTGGAAAATGTTCCTTCTGAGCCCATTTTTGTAGGGAATTTAGATGAGAAGAGAGAGAGGGGATGCAGCTGTTGTGGAGGCTGTTCCTGAGGTGTCTGTGTTCAGTCACGGCAGGCTGGAGGATGGAGAAATTTGGACATCCCTAAAAAGAAATAACTGAGGAATAGAAAAGGAAATTTTCCTGTCCCCACAGCCCCTGGCCTGTGGCTGGGGGAGTGGGGGCTCCAAGCAGGACTCTGAAGAGTGGAAAAGCACTTTCCCACTTTTCTCCTTGTGTCCTTCCTCCCTGTGCTTCTCCAGGGAGCAGATTCTCAAGGTCTTCTGCTTTGCTCTTCCTGGAGATGGCCCAGCCTCACCAAGGAGCCTTAAAAAGGGAATCAGCCCCCCAGATGGTGAGATTGGCTTCAACCCACAAGATTACTGTTGAAAGATTGTTTTAAAATATAGGGTTTTGAAGGTTTGTATTCCTAATGTTCAACCTGTGGTCCACAACTTGCTGTGAAGGAAAACTCAATTAACTTGTAAACACAGCCAGGCAAAAGCTCTGGCTTGATGCAAAGGGCTGAAACTCAGGACAAAAACCTGTGTGGCTGGTAAAACCATAAAACCTCAGATCCACATAGAGGAAAGAACACAGGAAACAAATATTTCCATGCAGGTTTGGATCTGTGGGTCCCTTTTTGCAGGAGCGGCTTTGTGCGAGTGCGCTCGGAGGGGCTAAAAATGGTGAGAGTCAGGGCTTTTTTTACAGCGTGTTTTAACAGAGTCACTAGGTGAAATATTCTCACCTGGAAAGAAGTCTGTGCTGAGGTGGAGGGAAGGGAAAGAAATTGGAAAAAGAAAATAAAGCAGCAGGCAGTGGGTGGCAAAAGGGAGCGGGGGACACAGCGGTGAGTGTGAGGGATGACTTGGAAAGGAGAGGGATGCTATTGAGGAACAGCAGTAGGAAGGAAAAGCAGGGGGGGCTGAGGGGAAAAGCAGGAGACATGGTAAGTTAAGTAAATTCACATTTATTTCTGCAAGAATTTGCTTCAAACGCTCTTCCTGCCCTCGCTGAACGCTGGGTGTTTGGACGCCCTCCACGCCGGGGGAACAAAACGGCTCTGTTGGAGCGCCGGGGGTGAAGCCCCGGTCACGGGCATGGCCGGGCTCCTGTGCCCCACCTGAGGAGCACATGGAGCTCCTCCAGAGGCCCTGCTGAGCCCCTAGAAAACCCAACCCCGCTGCTGGGTATCTCCAAGAGCTCCGTGGAGGAGCCCTGGTCACCTCCCAGTCATCCTGCTGGTGTTCAAATTGAGAACGAGCACATCAGGCCACGCAGCTGAAATCCCATCCCAGCCTGCCAGGGAGGTGTGCTCAGAGATGGTCCCTGGGTAACTGGGGATAGCAGAGGCAATGAAAGGCTTTTCAGCACCAAGGAGGACAGCAGGGCTTCCCCCAGCTCCCCTCCCCGCTCACACACAGCAGATATGTCCCAGCTCCGTGGGACTACAACCAGGCCATTGTTCTGGTCCAGGGGAGCTGCAGGGAACAATGGAACACATTGTGGGCTCTGCTGCTGGGAGGGCTCAGAGCATCTGCAGAGTCACTGTGGAGATGTTACTGCACAGGCCTGAGGAGGCTCCTGCACACAAATCCCTCTGTTTTAACCAGGACTTCCCATTCCCTACGGAATCCTGCGTGTTCTCAGCTCCACTGGCTTCTCTAGACAAAAGCTGCAATCCTTTAATGATCATAATTTGCAATATTTTACCTGCTATGGACCCCAGTGGGTGTGTTGCATGGCAGTTGCTGTGGGCACATTCCACAGGCCAGCAGTATTAGCATTTTATTTATACACATATTTTTTGTTAAAGCTGGTTGTTGTTGTTCTGGGCCACTCTTATAAATCTATTTTTAAGTGTAATTTTTAAGTTTCTAATTTTTAAGATCTTCTTTCTTTTAAAATATATTATGTAATGGTATTTAAGAAAAGAGCTGATCCACTTTCTATGTCCATTAAAAAGTACATTTACTGCTACAAACACATGAGTATTTTACACAGGAGAGCTGTAATTTTAAAGAAATTTTAAAGAGTTCATTTGAAGTCCCCTGCAGAATTTATTTGGCTTTATCACCTGCAGTGAAAGGCTTTGACAGATAAATCCTGAGCTGCTTTCTGAGGTGGGAGCACCATCCCATCCACTTTAGCTGGAAGAGAATCTTGCAGGAGCACCAGCATGACTGGCCAGTGGTCTGACAATTAAATCTAATATTTCACCCAGTGCAAGTCTTGGTTCCTGTACCAGAAACCCTCCTTCCAATGGGTGAATTTTCCCTTTGGGATGTAGGATCTGCTGGAATTTTGAACCAAGGGGCTCCCACCCTGTATCTCTGGCACCGGCAGTGATGCCAAGCTAGGAGTACTGTGGTTTTCTAGGAGAGATCAATCCCTCTGTGGGAGCACTAGAACCAGGGAAAAGATTTTAGAATATGAAGGGGGTGTTTTCAGGATTTTTTTTCTCTGTGTGTTGATGTTTTTTATTACTTGGAGGGCTTTTTGGGTTGTTTTTTGGAAGGGCAGCTGATTTATCCAAGTTCACCTCTGCCGGAGGCTCCTCTAGCCAGGGATGCTCCGAATGACCTGGAAGAAATCAGAGGTTTATACCTAAACTTCTGATTAATTATCAGAATAACTGAATAACAGTAACTTTTCAGTTAACTGATGACCTTAATAACCAAACAACCCAATAATTATCAGTTACTAAAGGAGGAAGAGGCTGAAACAAGGGGTGCTCCTCATGCCATTTATCTGTAGAGCTCTTGGTGGCCCTGCTAACTCAGAGGGCTCCAAGGCAGCCTCCAGCTGGCTGACATTTCCCACACGTTCAGGGTGTCCCCCTGAGATGTTCTCCAATTAGTCACCATCACTCACAATCTGTTTTCCATACTCACCCACAGTTTACAGTCGGGCAGAGGAGCACAATGGCAGCACAGCTGCTCCCAGCCAGACACAAAGGTTATGGCTCTGTGTACATAAGCGAGCTGTGAAAGTTCCAGTCCCAGCCACCCAGCTCCTTCACCCTCCTGTGCTTTTAAAAGCCAACAGGAGCAGAAACAAACAGCGAGCACGCCTCTCGTCCCAGCCCTGGAAAAACATTTGGAAGCATGGAGTGAGAGGAGGGATTTTTGTTTTTCTAATTTGATTCCCATTGCTGCAGCTGCAGCCAAAACCTTTGGGTTCTGGAAAAAGTTCAGAAAGTGCAGCTTTTTGGAAGAGGTCGTGTTTATTGGAAAATTACATCTTGCCCAGTAAAAACTGACAGTGTAAGTACTCCAGTCTATTAAAAGCTACAGAAGACACAGTTAAGAGTTTATTTAATGATTGCTGCAGATGGGGTTTGGGAACTTGAAGCCCTGGCATTGGTGAGTTGGGCTGGAGATCCTGTTATGGGAACACAGAAACCATCACTGTCGTATTAGTGACCCCTCTCATCCACCCTCGTGCCTAAACCAGAACCAACTCCCACAAGCAGGCTCTGCCTGGTGGCCTGGAACTCGATTTCCTGAAGGAAAAGGTGTCAGGGATCAACACAGCAGCTCAGTGAGAGCACTGGACACAGCACAGCTGAGGGAACCCAAAGCTGGCAGAGCTGGGATCCTATTCTGGGAGCAGACTCTGGCTCAGACTGGGGCACGACCCCGTGAAGTTTCCTGGAACTCTTTGGACTATGGAACAAAAATACCTTGTGGAAAGAGAGGAACTGCTGCCCCAGAGATGTTAGACCTGACCTAAACCCCATCAGAATGTTGTGAGCTGTAGGCAGTGCTTGAACTGAGCCCGTAAAACACAACTGCTCCAAGGCAGAGCTCCCCATGGAGGGAGGAGGTTCCCATCAATCCTGGATCTCCAGGAAAGGCCTCTTTCTCACAGTTCTGCCCATGAAGAAGGGAACAGCCTTCTCCTTTGCTCGGAGAATCCTCCATTCCTTTCCCCCAGCTGTGAGGTCTCTGCAGAGCAGCACAAACCCAGAATAGCTCATGGCTCTCACACACACCCCACATCTCCTCCTGCCATTCTGCTCAGCCACACCCCGCTGGGAAGGTGTGTGAGCCTTGAGGCCCTGGATGTCTCTGCAGCTGTGCCAGATGTTTGTGTCCGGCCCAGCCCTGCTGATTTCCTCCTTCAGTTCCAGCCCCTGCATTTGCTGCAGTGGTGCCCACTGTCTTAGGGCTTTGCCCCCTCTGACAAACTTCTCCCCTGGAATTTGCCTGGTGCCCTCAGCCTGTGGGCTGGGCTGGAACAGCAAGTGCTTGTGCCAGGGGAGTGAAGGGCTGTGAAACTCAGTGCTTTGGTTCTGGGGTTTATTGGCTGCAGACTGACTGAGACTCCAGGTACCCATGGAGGTTCTCCTCCCTGAGACCCACCTGGTGCTGGATCACCTACAATTCCAGGAATTCTCTCTTCTCACTGCACGGGCTCCTGAGGCCTGGAGAGAGTGGGTAGAGACTTCCTGTGCTGCCTTTCCCCTGAGCATCAGCTGCAGTTTCACTCCAGCCAGCAGAAAGTGTTTGTGTGTGTGTATTTGTGTTTGTGTGTGTGTGTGCAAAGATCTTCGTGTCGCAGCTGCTTAGAACAAATTCAGCGTAATTCAGTTTTACAAGCGGTGCTAGGCTAAATCCAAATCAACATTGCTTTCAGCAAAATGCAGTTAGAATTCTTTTTGGCCGGCTAGCAGAGTGTGTGTTGCCATATTTGTCTTTCAGAAGCACAATGAAATATGACATTTACTGACAGCCTGCTTCCAAAGTGGAACGGGCTGATCTCAGTTACACGCGGAGGATCTGGAGCCAATCCATGATTGCTCCTGATTCCCTGGGTTGGAGCTGCCATCAGGATGGAACCTCTGCAGAGAGGAAAACTCATCTAGCAGCAGTCTCTTGTAAGGAGATGGGGATGTTTCTTTCAGGAGGGATATTTTCAGCTCAAATGATGGAATGAATTTTGAAACTCCTCGTGCCCCGGGCTCAAGTCTTGTTCTCAACCTGAAAAGACTCAAAGGCAGCTGTAATTCAGACAGTTCCACAGCTGGAAACTGGAGAAAACCCAGTCAGCAGTGTGTGGAATATTGTATGGCTCCTAGGACATCCCTGGGGATGTCCTCAGATCCAGAGCATTCACTGCTCACTCAGAGTTGCTGTTCATTTTCTTAAAATTCCTTCTGCTGTGGACAACACGGGATCATGGAATGGTTTGGGTTGGAAGGGACCTTAAAGCTCATCTCTTTACATCCCCTGCCATGGACAGGGACACCTTCCACTGTCCCAGGTTGCTCCAAGCCCTGTCCAGCCTGGCCTGGGACACTTCCAGGGATGGGGCATCTCCAGGGTCTAACTTAGTTACATTTAGTTACCATTACAGGGATTTGTTCTAATGGGGAATAACCTCATTAGCCCACCTAAATACCCTCTTGCAAATCTATTTCCCAATGTCAAACCAGAGGGTGCAAGTGCACACAGATGTATTCTCTGTCCCTCTTTCTCCTGGAGCTGTTCCCTTCCTGTGCCCACCTGTGGACTCTGGACTTTCTCTGCTGGGACACTTTCCCCTCGGAGCAGGTGCCACCACCACTTCAGCTCTGCAGGATTTGGGCAAGTGAGCAGCTGGGACAATGCTGGCTGCTCTCCTCCCACTATTCCCAACCTCCTCAAGCCTTGTGATGTTACTTTGGTGATAAATAGTCACCATAAATTCTTTAATAGGATGAAGATAGGCTATCCCTCATCCCAGCCAGGCTGTAGGAAGGTTGTAAATCTGGAACAAGAGCCATTCGTTTGGTTGGAGAATCCAAAGCTTTGCTGTTTAGAAGGATTCATTTCTACCCTCCCCCTCAGTCAATCATTCTCCAAGTCCTCATAAATATCCTGGGCAAAGGAAAAGAACGACCTGTTCTTGCTGTGCCATAAATGGGTGGTGTGTGCTGTGCTGTTTTTGCTCCTCAGCTCACAGGTGAGAAAAGCAGCAGCAACCAGAGGTTGCAGTGTGGGGGTTTCTTGCTGGCTCTGCTTTCTAGGCCAAAAGGAGGTGGAATAAATATGTTCAGAGACCACATAATCTCCCAGGAGAGAGAATAGAGACAGCCAGGATCACAAGTAGCTGTGTATTGATGTGTTTTCTCTTTTTAAAATCTATATTGGTGGTGCAAACTTCAGAAAATAGTGCACCAAATTACTGCAGCACCTCTACTGGTTAGACTTCAAAAAAAGCTCAATTATTTCATTATTTCATCAATTTTTCATTCAAAATGTGAAGGTGGGAGGGGTTTTCAAGATTGACTCTCAACTGCAGAAGGCAAAACCACTTTTGTTATTGAAGGGAGACATTTTCAGGCATTTATTGAAAACATCTTCTGAAAGAGAGGGAAATAATGAGCCATGAGGATTTCCATACTGAAAAAAAACTGCTGGAGGAAAGCCCATGTTGTATTTCCATTATTAGGGAAGGTTAGGAGGAGGAAAAGCCAACATGTGAGCAGACTTCACCCAGGAGTAGCTGAAATAGCCACAGCTCTACTCATGGCTGATTCCTTGAGGATCCAGCTATGACTGCTACAGGTGGAGCTGCTGCTCACTAGACCCCAGTCCATGAGTTAGCCTTGGCCAAAAATTCATTATCCAGATGTGTAAGTTATTACTTTCCCCAAAATGCCATTTTTTCTCTTGAGAATGGTTTCTCACCAATTCTTGACTTGAATTGTGTTTTGCAAAAATGCTTTGACTTTGTCAAGGTGTGTTGTTTTGAAATTTTAAAGGGGGGAGTTGTCATCTTCCTGGTTTAAATGACTTTTTGCTTTTGAACTTTATTGAAGTGAAGACATTTAAAAATGTTCAAAAATGAATATTTCTCCCAAGTGAAAGGAAACAACATGAGAAAACACTACTTTTTTAGGCAACTAAATGTCCTTGGTAGTTGTGGCCAGAGAAAGGTGAGACTACTGGACCAAAAGTGGGCAGGTTGGTGATTCCAGAGCTGAGCTGTGTTTGTTTTGGTGATGGGAACATCTGTCCCTGGCAGTAACATCTGGTTCCTGGCAGTGGTTCAGTGGTTTTGGTTGCTTGCAGCCCAAACTGTAGAACCACTGGTGATTATGAAGACCACACCTACAATTTAATGTGACCAGACGTGTCTCCCCCTCATTTTCCTGTCACCAATGGGCTCAGCACTGATTCATCTGCTCTGCTGTGGCAGAAACCTTTCTTCTCTTGTGTGACTTCTTGGAAAGGAGCGCGAGGTCGGGAGCGTCGTTCTTGGAAAGCTGCAAGAAATCCAGAGTGGTCTTTGGAGATGGGAAGGAGGGAGGTCACTGTGGTGGCGCTGAGAAGTTCGAATTATTCAGTGGGGCAACCACTGCTGTGGATTCATGACTTTGAAGCTGTGCAAGAACTCCTGGAACACAGGAGTTATTCCCTGGGAGTCTGCAAGTTATGAGAAGGAAGTGTAGAGGAAAAAAAAAAAAAAAGGAAGAGAAAGAAAATTGTCTATTTTTAATAAATTGCTTGAGCTTCGGTATTAGCGGACCAGGCTTTGCCTTGGGATTAGGAGCCAGCTTGGGAACCAGCGAGGGCTATCTTTGCCTTCCTCTAACCTCATTAACTCCGTAATGTTAAACACATTCCCGAGCCGGGCTCCTCTCCGTGTCCTGCCTTCCTCCCAGGGCAGGAGCACCCATCTCAAAAACATCTCTGTGAGCCCCTTCTGAGCTCCCATTGTCCGCACCCGCAGATAAGCGAGCAGGTATACGCTTAAATCCAAGATAAACACTTCCCTGGCCTCCCGTTTATTGCGGCCCTGGGCTGCTCTGAGCTCGCCACTGTGCTGGGCTATCGTGGCCTCCATCGCCTCCTCGCAGAATGTAATCCATAAAATGCTTTCATGGTAACCTTAGACAGCGGCCAGCGGTGATAACATCTCGAGGCCCCCGTGACAGACAGGAACTCGCAAGCATGGAGTTAATAATGCAAACTTTCAAAAAATGAAACTGGCAGAAGGAGCCGAGGAGGGGAATAAAAGGGGCCGGTGTGGCTGTAATTGGGACCATGTGAGCTTCCTTAGAGAGGGATTAAGGGAAAGAGACAGGCCTCGCCCGCGAAGATTAGTTTCAATTAGACGGGCTGGAGGCGAAAGTCAGGACTTGGTGAAAGATTAAAACAAGAAGGGAGAAAGTTTCCATTGCTTTTGCTCCAGGCCTACACAAGAGGGTTCAGTGAGATCATGCTAATTGAAGGCAAAGCTTGCATGGAAGTTCGGAAGAACTCGCATTAATTGATTCGATGCTGCGATTTTTTTCCCCCTCCTTATCCTCAGTGTTCATTTGGGTTGTTCTTTTTTTCCATCTTGTAATTTTTGTTCTTTTTTGGGGTGGGTGGTTTTTTTTGTTTTTTTTTTTTTTTTTTTTTTCCTTCTTGTATTTTTTTTTTTTTTTTGGGGGGGGGGGTTTTTTTTTTTTTTTTTTTTTTTTTTTTTTGTTTGGGTTTTTGGGTTTTTTATGTTCTTTTTTTTTTCCCCTTTTCCCTTTCAAAACCATCCTCAACTTTTGCTGTGGTTGAAATAAAGGGAAGTTGTGGACACCCCACCCCTAGAACTGAAGGGAGAGCAGGGGACAGTCCCTGGTGCCATCCAGTCACTGCTGTTTCTATCTCCCTGAACCCCTCCCAGTTTAGCATCAACTGCCAGAATCAAATTGACGCTGTCACTGTTGCTGCTGCACAGCTGAGCTCCTGGTTTCACAAATTAAAAAGCCTCTTCTCTTGACAGATTTGTTTTTCCCACACGAAGATCCAATTTAGGGCATTATTTAAAAGTCCCCGCTGAAATTTACAGTGTGAGAATCACCCAGGCTTGTGTTTTTTTCCAGTTCTGAGGCTGAGTTGGGCAAACACGTGGTTTCCTCATGGCTCCCATGAAAAGGAGCTGTTCAGGAAATGGGAAATGGTGTTTGAGTCCATCTCTGCCTAGCTGAATCCAGTGCTGGTGTAACTGTGATCCCAGGGAGGAAATTCTGCTGCTTTCCTCCTCCTGCCTCCCTCCCCACCACTTTTCATAGTTTCAGTGAGAAAGGAAATAATGGAATCACAGAAATTGGAACTGGGGAAGATGGGCTGGAGTCAGCTGGTGCCGAGCCTCTCTCTGGCACAGCCCTCGGTGCTTTGTCTGCTTTGCAGTGCTGAAATTACAATTACACCATTTCCTTGAAGAGGAAACTATTCCAAATATGAAAAGGTTTCCATGTTAAGAATTTTCTCCCTTAGCCCCTTGACAATACTGAAAGTTATAGGAAAATGTATATCCAATCATTCTATATTAGATCAATATTTTTATTCCATTAAACTTGTCTCCGAGGAGCAAGAGACATCATCTTTTGCCAGATTTCTGTATCAGATTGTCACTTGGTGGGTTTTTATTGCAGAAAGCTTTGGAATTACAATGCCCAGTCAATTAGAGTTAAATGCATTTTCACAGCCAGCCAGAAAAACATTAGCACTAATCAAAACCATCGCGCCGACAGGGATTCCCAAAGAGATTTTTCTGTTTTGTTGTGCTTTATGAAAATGTTCTCTCAGCTAGAAACATCAAAAGGCAACCACGAGCATGTTCAGCTAAAACATGAGGACAGGAGTGGGAGCTGGAGCTGCAGGGGGATCTGTCCTTCTCCGTTGGTGCAGGATTTCTGCACTGGGGGCTCGGCAGGGGAGGTCCCTCCTGACAGCCCCCGTGTCTGATCACACCTCGCTCCCATCCCCTGCCCTGAGCTCCACACGTGCCCATTGCTGGATTTCCGTGTCCTGGTTCCTGCTGCATTTTGCAGATTCACAGTGAAATCAGATCCCGGGGCTGATTGCTTGGTACCTTTTCATTTTGCATCTTGGGAAAGGCCAACTCTCCCTGTAGGATCCACCCTGGCCATGGGAGGGCTGTGGGATGTCTCAGTCAGGGAAAAGGACAAACTGCAGGGCTGACCCTCAGAGTGGGGATGTTTTCTTCCATAAATACCCCTTTTCAATGCACACATCATCTCAAGGTGATGCCTTAGGATTTAACTTTTATATTTTTCAGATCCCGTACTGCTTTAGTGTATAACTCTAAAACTCCGTGGCCTGTCATCTACTGTTCTCACATTTTATTCAGACAAAACAATCCCTCTCTAGGCCTGAAACTCAAGGACACCTTATTGTCTCAGGCCCTGGGAGATGTAAACAACAATAAATTGGGGGGGACAAACTTGGAGTAAATTACTTCATTACCTGAAACTGTAATTGGAGGATTAACCCCTGATACATAAATGGACCTGCACAAAAAACTCGTGACTTGTTCATCTTGGGTGTAGCCCCTTGGAGGCTTTTGATTGCCCCAGGTGTACCTATTGGAGGCCTTTAATAATAAATACCCACTTTTATTCTCTTAATTTTGTCTATTTTGTTTTAGGTAGCCACCCCAAGGCACCAAAGGTATCACAGAATTTCCTTCCTAGCACAGAACCCCCAATGCTCCAGCTGCAGGTCAAAGGAGGTCTCTGAGAGTCCAGGACCTGTCAAGTTTTTCCAGCCATGGAAATGACACCATGGATATTCCTGAAGTGGATTTGGACTCATCTGGGGTGTGAGAGGCTGCAGTTGGCCGAGGGGTGTAAAAATCTGGAAAGTTCTAAGAGTGGGCTATTGTTCAGATGTGGGAGCACTGAGCAGAACCAATTGACATCATCTGCTACCTCGGAGTGGCACCTGGACACAAACAGCACTTTGTAATCCCAGGATTTCTTTTACATGGAAACATTGACAACATTCCAGTGTTCCCCCGTTAAATCCCGCTATCCCTATTTCCCTCTCCCCCACCTACCTCCCTCCAGCCTCTTTTTTTTGTTTGTTTTGTTTTAGTTTTTTTTCTTGTTTTTTTGGCCTGGAGTTATTACATGGAAGCCTGATAAATGGATGCTGTGAATGAATGTTTTCCAAACATTGTAGGAACTATTAAGAAAGTGGTTTTCCTTCTTCCCCTTTTTCCTTCCCACACTCCTCCCCGCTCCCACCCCACAACTAATAGCACACAAATAGCACTTCATGCAATTTTGGCTACTCTCCACTATTCCAGGCAGACTTCAGGAAATCTCTTGATTTATAGCTGGGGCATCCAAAGGCAGCATGCTGCCTGCTTCCTTCAGGGATGCCTGTTGGTGACATTTAGTGGGGTTGAGGTGCAGTATTTCAAGTGGGCAATATCCATATTTTAGTCAGATAACTCCATGTTTATACTCATAAATTGATTTAGTAATGAAATAAGCTCCTTTCATGATGCTTGCTGGCTTTAGGGGCTTTGTTATGGTATACTCAGACTTCCTGAAGTTTAGTTTACCAAAGCAGAGCCAAACTTTTCTGTCCATATTCCCACAAGCAGTCCAAGTGAATTCAATAGGGCCATTCACATTAATAGGGAAAGCAGGATTTGGGACTGGGTTCAGAAAGGCCCTGGAGCATGTTCTGGGGGCTCAGTGGCCTTTGGGCTCCCCACTGCTGCTCTTGGCTGCCCCAGAAACATCAGTCCTGAGATGCTTTATGAGGCTGGAGCTTCCTGGAGCCCTGCATCTGCTCTCCTGCAGATGGGATGCTTGGAGAGGGGCTCCAGGCCAAAGCCAAGGCTGCAGCTCAGGGCTTGGCCCCTGATTTGGTTTTTGTCTCCATGAACAGTGAGCCATGACTGGGAACAGCCCCCCAGGAGATCTCCCTGCTGTTTGGAAGGGCCCCAGAATCCTGGTGGGTTCCTGCTCTCTCAGAACTGGTCCTTCAGGAGGACAGGCTGGACCCTGGGGGCTGGCTGTGCCTTGTGCCATGGGAAAACATGGAAAACTGCTTGGGATTGCTGTTATTTGACTTGCCTGCTCTTAATGGAGGTTGTATAAACGACTTTTCAGTGAGGGGCACAATTTTCCTTGTTGGTCCCTTCTCTTTCTTAGATATGATGAATTTGAGCCTTAATGCACCACCAACAGAACTTCAGCCTCACTGGGTGACACTTACAAAACCCAATCCTTGGATAAATCTGTGCCTCTGACACAGGAGTTATTTGGAGAGAGAAAAGCTCTGCAACTTAATTCTGTGCTCTGCAGAAAGGATTCCTCCTGCTCAGAGCACAAAGACTACTCTGGACCACGGAGGGCCAGAATAAATTGTGTTTAACCCCAGGTATTGAGGTGGGACCATGGAGGGCCAGAATAAATCGTGTTTAACCCCAGGTATTGAGGTGCCTGTCCTTAAAAACTTTGCACTTTGTTGCTGGGCCTTGCTGATCTGACCTTGCTGATGGACCATGGCAGAATTTCCTCTTTACACTGAGCTTAATTCAAGCTCCCTTGCAGTGGGGACCTGGGAAATCTTTCCATAGGAAATGTGGGAATAAGTGAGGTTGGGTTTGACTTTCCTTCGTGGGAGACAGGACTGGCACTGTTGTGCTTGGAAGGAGTTTCTCATGACATCTCCTCCTGAGCTCCTGGCTGCAGGGGGAAGGTGTTTGCAGCAGGCAGACAGATTCTTTATGGCACAGAAAGATGGGTGCTGGTAAAAGTAAAAACCCTGGGTTTTAGGCTTTCCTATCCAATATCTCACGGGGAATGAAATGTTAATTGAAAGATGCACCCAAATTCCTGCACTCCTGAGCTCAGACAATGGCTTTGACCCAGGATCAGGCTGTTCTAGTCCCATTTGGAGCAGATTTGTTTTTCCTGCTGTGCTGTTCCAGAAATCTTAGTCCTTTTTTTTTACAGATGGGTGACCTGTGACATTCCTTCCTTCTAGAGATGTTCTGGTTTTCTCCTCTATAAACAGAGGAAACACTCATTTCTATGAAGTGCTGAAGACAAGCCCCACACAGCCTTGGCTCTGCTGAGAGCTCTTTAGAAGGGTCTCCATTTAAAGCTTTATTCTATCAAATTATTATTATTATTATCATCATCATCATTATCACTATTATTACTATTATTACTATTATTATAATTTCTATTATGATTTCAAAGTAATGTTATTATGCCAAACTGTGGCATTCTTGGACAGTTCTGGGGCATCATCTCCCACTGGCAGCAGAGGGGATTTACCTGTTTCAAAACAAATTTGGAATTCTGCCCAGAGTTAAGAACTTTTCTATTGGTTTAGTCTTGTTTCGAAGGGAAAGGTGTAACAGCTCTGACAGGTATCTCAGAGGCTTTTAGGTGATGTAGCTTCAGGTTTCTCATAAATTTCAAAGCTGTGTTTATCAATAGGTAATGTTTCTTTCTCCAGTTGTAATATATTTTGCTTTATGTTATTTATTTTCTCCTTTATCATTAATTCTTTATCTTAAATGGAAAAAAAATCCCACACAAACTGTGAAATGAGTTAATCTTTTCTCTAAAAACATTCTGATCTTTTGTATATCTGCTTTTCTCTCTGGATCATGGCAACAGGTAAAGGCCTTCCCAAGAACAAAATAAGCCACGCTCACAAAGTTTTTAAATTCAGTCCTGAAGTGGACAAACCCTGACAACTGTGCTCCCAAAACCACACTGTGAAGGCACCACATTAAAACATTTTTTTCAGAGGAGTTTGAAGAGGAAAATTTAACGGGGGAATAGAAGGCAGGACAAGCTCCAGAGACTCTGCTCCTGCAGAGCCGTGTGGGACCGGGGCCTTTGTCTATTGAAAAAAAATGGCCCCAAAAGCCCCTTCTCGTCTCCCACTCCTCCCACGGCTTCAGCTAAATTCTCGGATCGTGAGGGCATGTAGGGAACAGCTGCTTATGATCTCTTCACAAGTGCTGGGTCATTGGTAAACAACCATCCCTCCACCCTCTCGGAGAGAAGGAAAAAAAAAAGAAATTATACAAAAAATGCATTCATTTTGCTGATGATGAAGAGTAATGAAGAGCACGTGCGCGGTGCGCGCGGAGAGAGGGAGAGAAAAATGACAAATTAAATCATGTCTGGTTTGACAAGCCTTTAAGTGTAACAGATCTGCACTTGTGCTGGCTGACAGGCGTGATTGATACCACGGAGCACTCGTCAATTTTTAAACACACAGCCCGAACAAAGAGCCACTTCATCGCGGGCCTCGCGGTGTCGAGGCCGGCCGGGGCGCGCGCCCTCCGCGCCGCGTGTTTTCCTTGGCAGAGCCCCGCTCCTCGCTGCTTGGACAACTCTATTTATTTTTATGATCCTTAAAATATTGTAACCCAGTCAACTCGACAGTCATTTAAGGTAATTTCGGGTCTGAGCGGCATCTATTTTTGAGACAACTTTACAATGATGTGTGTTTGCTGTGGGCCAAGTTCTTTGTGTAGGTGGCTCTGTGTTCAGTTGCGGGATCCAGGAATTTCTAATAACGTGAAATCCAAACCTCCTGGATGTTTCAGGCCGTGCCATTTATAGAAGATATTTAGCATGGCAAAACAAAATGCTTTTCTTTATGTTTTATTTGTGCACGCACCAACCAAACCAGGCTTGGTTTTTTGCGGGGAAGAATTTGGTCTGAGACAAGCTTTGAAAGGTTCAGTCTGAACAGGTCAAGGTGTTAAATGTAAAAAAGGGCAATAGTGTAAAAAGAGCATTTAATTATCTAAAAAAAGATTATTTATTTAAAAACTATGATTATATTATTTAAATTATTAAATATTTAAATTATAATTATTTTTAAAAAGAGCCTTCAATATATAATTTAATTATTGTTTTGCTATTGCACTTTATTGCGATTATTGTCATGCCATTTGCATGAACAGTTTCTGTGGGGTTTTTAACTGTATTAAATAGGAGCTGGAGGATAGTGGATGGTTTGATATCAAAGATGGCTCAGCAGTTCAGAGCAGCCAGAAGGATTTGTGATGGCACAGAAACAAGCACAAAAACCCTGCGAGTGTCCCAGAAGGTGGGTAATCACACATCAGTGCCACAACTTTGATTTTTCAAGGCTTAACTCGCTCAAAGCAGAGTTTGTGGAAGAACATCCCACCTCACCCTTCAGGCAGTGACAGTCCCTGTCACCTCGTGCCCTTGACTTGTGTTTTTCTGTTGCTGTGAAATTATTTATCAGCAGGGAAGAAGAACCAGCACAGCTTTTAGCTAAATCTGAGGTGTCTGCAAATCCAGGACCCTCCTCAGCCTTGGGTTTAGGAGATGTTTCCTTTCCTATCAGCTGTGTCTGTGCAGGGATAATTCTGTGATCCAGCCTTTCATTTTCTGTATCTTTACTACTTGTCCTGGGCTCTTGGCTCCATCAGGGGTGGATGCCCAACTCTGTTTATTTAGGCCTTTTTAATCTGACATTTCCAATCAAGCTAATTCATCCGAGAGAGACCAACCATCCCTTTATTTATTTTAGCCTATTTTAGCAAGGTAACCCAATCCAGACCATCTCCATATCTTGTTTACAAGAGCAGTTGTGGTGACAACATCTGTCCTGTGTAAAATGTCAAAAAGAAGAAAAAAAGAAGGAAAAAAAAGAAAACTTGGTGAAAATCATAGAGGTATCAGAGTTGTTATTTAGCCCCACTTGGCAAAATGAGCCTCTAAAATTATTTTCTGCATTGTTCTGTGGAATTTGTGGCGTGCTGGCAGTTCCAGAAGTGTCTGGACAATGCTCTCAGGGTGGGATTTTGGGGTGTCTGTGCAGGGCCAGGACTTGGACTTTGCTTATCCAGGTGGGTCTCTCCAACTCAGCATATTCCATGATCCCAGGAACACTGTGCCCAGGTAGAGGAACCTGTGGAGGAAATGTTGTTTCATGCTCATAAAAGGGGTTTGTTTATGAGAAAATAAGGGCAGGTTTTTCCCTGATGTAACTGATCAGATACATTAGCAAGAGAAGGTTAAAAGGAAGGGAAAATACTGTAAAAAAATCAGGTTTTGGGCCCAGTGATATCTGAACAGGCAGAAAAGGGGTTGTGATTATTGTGATTATTTGCATATTAAGCTCTTGTAGATTCTGAATGGCACTAAAGGGATTTTACACCTTGCTGGTGAAAACTGCTGATTTTAAATGGTGCTGGGAAGTCGCTTTTACCATCCAATAAATGAGGGGAAGTGTGACAGAATCCCACTCTGGGAGGTGAACTCACACCAAAATGACATTTCAAACGTGGGGCAGTGCCAGGGAGGGAACTGCCAGGGTGACAGCACCTTGTGTCCCAGGAGGGAGGGACAGCCCAAATTGCTGGGATGCCTGGGCAGCACTCATGGCTTCTCCTGATCCCTGCTGAGCCCTGGAAGCTCTTGGATTTCAGGAAGAGGTGGAAGCCTGAGGAATTTGTCACTTGAGCTGGGGATGACCACCAGGAATGAAAAACCTGCAGAGTCCATTATTCCTTGCTGTTGTGTGGTGGGCTCCTGTTTGAGTTCCCTGCTGCACCATGCGTGGTTTGATATAAACTTCAGGAATTCTCCTTATCCGCAGTTTATGGAATAATATTTATTTAAATGCACAGGCTGTACATCAGGGATGGCAGCAACCCGTCCTTGGCTCAGGTCTGACTTACTCATAAGAACAAACCCCATGGGCAGAGCTGGCAGAAATTTGGTGTTCCTACATTTTGGGAAATTCAACACATCCCCATCCTAACCAATAATGCAGTGATTATTTAGTGAATTAATATATCTGTGTTTTAATATATCTGTGTTTTATCCAATATCCATTTCTTAAAGGAAAAAAAAAATACTGTTGTATATCTGACAGGCACCTCTTTGCTACTAAACCTGAAAAAAAATATGTTAAATGAGAGAGAGGAAGAATTGCCCCACTGATCCTTCAAATTTCAACCAAATCTGATGAGTGCATGGTATAGAAGCCAAAGACACCTGAGAGAATCTTTAACTGCATTATGGCCCAGCCTTGTGATACACAAACCCGAGCCCCATCTGCTCCTGCTGCTGCACTTGCACCCACGTGAGAGAGAAGATTAAAACAAGATACCAACATAAATTCTGCTGATAGGGGAGGAGCAAGTGGGAACTCCTGGAAGGAAATTCTGAGATAGTGACAGCTTGGAATGGATCCAAACCCAGTTGCAGCCCGGAGAAATTGGCTTTGTGTTGTTCCATGTTCTCTGTAATGCAAACCAGTGTGTGAGAGGGGCTGGGGAGGATGTGATTGTCATTAGGAAAAGCTTTTGCCAGCACAGTAGCTCAGACACCAGGGGATAATGCATTACACACTGATGCTTTCCAGGATGTGGATTCCACAGCAGCGGTGCTGCTGCTTCCATGGGGGGGATGTGCCCCCCAACCACAGCTTCCCCTCCAGGTGAAGGGCCCAGAGAAATTCCCCCACCTTCCTGCCACGCTCAGGTTTCACCCGGCACCGCTGCCCTTGGAGCTTCCAGGAGGAGGTTGGATTTCAGACAATGGGCAGAACAATGGGGAAAGCGACCCCCTGCTCCTGTTACAGCCTGATCCCACCCAGGAAAGGCTGCCCTGGCACTTCAAAGCTGGGCCACGCCAGAACACCTGCGGAGATGAAAGCACCTGGCAGGGATGTGCCTCTCCTGGGCCCTGCCCAGGTGTGGATGTGTGGATGGGACAAAAGAGATTTCTGGGGTCCAGGCTTGTCTCAGAGTGTGCAGATTATTGCTCAGGGTGTGGGTATAGGGGCCCTGCTAAGAGCTGCCAGCCACAGCTCAGAGCAGGACTGAGAGAGAAAGAAGGACCAGAGCAAGAGAGTGAGAGTGTCAGAGCAAGATAATAAAAGTAAGAGAGCGAAGTTCCCATTACAGTGCATTAAATCTTCTTCTATAGTGAATATTCTAATTTACACTAACCAATCTAGTACAAGATACAAATCCTATAGCATTTACATACAGCCTATAAGAATCATTATGTTACCATACTGTGTTATATTTTAAACCCTAAAAACTCCCTTTGGACCCCTCTTACCAAGTGGGTAGGGTCTGCTCTGACCCTTGGACTCTTGATAAAGAGAAGGGCATAGTTTAATCCAGAGGGGATTGCCTTCTGCTGGCCGTGCTATTGTTTTTCAGTTGCTCAGTAACTGAGGCTTGGCATCTTAGACATCAAAACTTGCCTTCAATTCTATTTCACTTCTATGTTTCATATTCTCAAAGTCTAAACCATCACATTTGTAAGACTTTCTTATTTCATCTTTCCCTACACCCAGGTCCTGCTCTGCACCCAGGGCTGGCTCAGGAACCACTGCAGGAGCTCAGGAGGATGGGGCTGATGGTCCTGACAGCTCAGAGCTGCCTTCAAACCGAGCCACTTTGGGCATCCAGGGGCACACAGGAGCTGTGAGGTGGCCATCAGGGAGATGCCAGAGCCCCAGCGTTGTGCTGAGCAGTGGTGACACCCACAACTGAGTGACAACGAGTGGCCCCGTGCTGTCCCTGCTGCAGTTTCAAATTCATGCCATAAATTTGGCTTCCTGTCCTCGCTGCTTTGCTGCTGGACACGGCCACGTTCCACTTCAGAGGGAGCAGGTGCTGATGGCTGCGAAACCCGACCCGGGGATCGATTGTAAGGCATCTTAAAAACTCCCACTTGCCAAGATGGAAAAGGGAGCCAGCAGAAGGAGATTTTCTTCCCTTAGACCTGGAAAACCTGGTGGTGTCTGTGGTTTTGTAAAGCCTCTCATACTTTATTTATTTTTATTCCTCTGCTAGCCCTTGGGTACAGATTACTTTCAAACAAGCTGGTTTACTGTTTGCATAACACAGGCTTAAATTCAGTTAGAAATGGATCGTTTTTCAAGTAAAATTCCCCAGAAAATAATTACAAGTATTAGGGGGTGTTGGGGAAAACATCAGAAATCTTTCTTGCTAAGGTCTGGTGACACCTGGCAACTAAAAATAAAAATCCATTTCGTGATCCAGACCTTCCTCCTTGTCCTTGGGGACAAATTAAACTGAACTGCAGAAGTTTCAAACATACTTCTAAATCCAGCATCGTTTGCTTCTGGGTAGATTCTACATTCTACAAATTATTTCTTCCTGGGAAAGTGTCTTGGATTCATATTAATGAGGATTCCATGTTTGTGGTTAGGGGAAATTCAGTCTTGTGGCTTAAGCAGCCTCAGGACTCTCATTAGGTGCAAGAGGTTAATAATCTAAACTAGCAGTTAACTAGCTCTGGTCAGCAGAGCATTATTGCTTTTGGCTCAGTAGAGCTGAGCCGGTCCCTTGTCCTTTGCAGTGCCAGAAATGCAGGTGGAGAGCAAACCAGGTGAGCTGCAGAGGAGCCATTTCTGATTTTGGTGCTGGGGGAGATGTTGGGAAGTGTTTGCAGTGGAAATAAGAGACTGATGGAAAAAACTCTGTGAGAGGAGGGACGTGGGAGCTCTGGGGTGAGCTCTTGACTCAGAGGTGGTTTGTGCTCTGCTGGTTTGGGATCCTGCTCCAGCCAAGGGCTCTGCACAGGCAAACCCCCCCCCTTTTTTTTTTTTT
>VWZP01007623.1:374103-416934 GCA_013396995.1 Dicaeum eximium | reverse complement strand
CCAGCACTGCTGTGTGACTGTGGCCACCACTGCTGAGTGATTGTGGCCACCACAGCTGTGTGATTGTGGCCATCACAGCTGTGTGATTGTGGCCAGCACTGGTGAGTCCCCTCCTCTGGAGGAGGCCAACACTCGGTTCTGAGTGGGAAATCCTCATCTGGGTGAAAAAGCTCTCATGCTTTTCCTTCTAAACCACCTCAAATTCAGCCCCCTCCCAGTGCTTCACCCCTGGTAGCTCCCCAGACAAAACCGTGGTGGATTCAAAGAGCTCTGAAGGCTTTGGAAGCTGCACCAGCACTGGGAGAGCCGGAGCACTGGTGGCCAAACGGGAACAATGGGCTCAGTGTCAGCAGCCCAACATCCCCGTGTCCTCCAGGCTTTTCCCTCTTCCCCTGCTCGACTCCAGCCCTTATTTTGGTAGGACAGACCAAAGGGAGGTCAGGTATCTGTGGCTGCATTCTCCTGCCATGGAATTGCTGGAGTTGATCTGATCCTTTCCAGGCGGCCGAGGCGGAGGGGGCCATTCCAAAGATGGCAGGGAGTGTTTTGGTTTTTGATCCTTTTGAGATGAATTATGGGGAGGAAGCTGTCTGCTATCGGAGGAATTAGTCAAATTCCTTGTCAGATGTGCAATCCCATTAAAAATGCATTATCTGTTTTCAAAGCTTAAGTGTGGGTGTTGGGTGAGAGTCTTTAAAATATTATTGTAAACTTTCACTGAGAAAAAGTATTCCTGAGCCTTTCATGAGGGCTAATCCCACTTCAACTACCGTAAACCATCAACTTCTGGGGTGGCCTTCACGAGCAGTGCAAGGCCAAAGCATGTCATTATTCTGGGAAAATCCCCCTGGAAGATGCTCACATTGGGTTTATGATGTTATTAGCAGCTCAGCATTGAGCTGATTTGTTCTGGTAATGATTCTGCTCCTCAAAATCTCCCTTTGCTTTCCTGCCTGGCATTTAGAGTTCAGACAACTCCCTGAATCCAGGGCTGAACTCATCCCAAACCAGATCCCCAACTCTGCTGCCAGCAAAGAGTAAATTTGTGATTCTTAAATGTATCTGCTCCTAACCTGAATATCTAAAATGTAGATGGAAGGAATCTCAGTCAAAGCTTTGAAGAATGTGCTCGTGGAGGGAAGCCACAGGTTCTTCTGTGAGGGATTAAGGGGATATCCTGGAGCAGCCAGTGTCACTCATTCTTTGGAGCACAAGGAATTATTTTAATAAGCAGATAAAGTTGCCATGTAAACTTCTCCTTTTAAAATATCTATTAGTTGCAGAATCACACACACTTCCTATTTTTTTTTTTTGTTAATTTTTGACATGTAAATAGGATTTCCAGGAAAACCTCACAGATTTCAGATGCCTTTCACCAACACAAGCACAGCACGGCTCCAGTTGGATTTACAGTAGCCATGGCACATCATAAATGATGTTCTGGGGCCAGCTGAGCTCGGTTC
Source organism: Dicaeum eximium (assembly GCA_013396995.1). Classification (NCBI taxonomy): domain Eukaryota; kingdom Metazoa; phylum Chordata; class Aves; order Passeriformes; family Dicaeidae; genus Dicaeum; species Dicaeum eximium. The sequence continues at coordinate 415,471 of VWZP01007623.1, read as the reverse complement.
CACAGGTTATTTCCCCAGACCTTTGCTCATTGGAATGATTGTTAGAGAACAGGAGTAATTCCATCTTTTTTCTGTGCTTCTCTGAGCATAATTGGGATGGCCACAAACCTGCAGATCGGTCTGTACAACAAAGGCACGTATTTTAATGATCAAAAAAAGGGGTGGTCACCTTTTCAGAGGAAGGAAACAGCCTTGGCTGGCAAGGGCTCCTCTCTAGCTCTGTGCCAGCATCGAGGGCCGTGTTTCATGTTGCTCTGTTTTTCTGTTCCATGCGAGGAGTTGGCAGAAAACGGGGAAATTCCTCAGCTCTGGCTGGGTGCTCTGGCTCTCACAGTGACCACGGCTCCTGCCTGCATCCCTGGCAAGTGCCTCAGTTTCTAGAACAAATCCAGCCCTCTGTGGCACTGCTAACAGAGCCCAGCTTGGTGCTTATCTCCTGAAATACCTAAAAAATTCTGGGTTCAAATCACTTCCGACGCCGTTGCCAGTCCACCTGTTAAAATATTTTGCAGACAACAAAGTATGAAAGGAGTACAAGCAGTGTTTGGGATAATGTGCTGTCTTTGAGGGCTTTGGTTTTATATTGATGGTGGCTGAACTCCCCAGAGATCATAATTGGGGCCTGTAAACTAATGCTGGAGAATGAAATAATCACTCTTTCTCAAGCCAATCAATTAGCCAATAAAAATACAGCCCAAAATTACAGTTTGAAGAGAGTTTCCCTCTCTCCTCTGCTAAATAAATGAAAGAGCACCAGCAAATATTCCCCTCCACCTTTCCAGGCTCAGCAAGCAGTGAATCTTCAGAACCTAACCTGGTCTACCTTGCAAAATTTCCACCACTCTTTGCAGTCTTGGTCCCGCAAACATCAGAGACAGAACCCTGCCTGACATTGCCCAGACAACCTCATAACCCGGCAAAGCCAGAAAATAAAGAAATTTCCTTGGATTCCAAGTGCTAAGCAGAGAACATGTGGTGCTCAGGTCTTCCCCAGCCCCACGAGGCAGCTGCAAACACAAGTTACCGCAAAGCTGCGAAGCAGAGACGGTGGCACTTTAATGTTTCCTTGTCTAGAATGGCTTTATCTCAAAATTTTTATGTTATTTCAACAAAGTGGAGTGTTTACCATAAATAGCAGGTCCTGCAGAAAGCCTGTTGGAACACTCTTCCTACTGTGAAGCAGCAGTACCTCAAGCCTGAACCAATTTAGGGCAGGCATTGGCCATATGATTTTAATATTAACAAGTGGAGCAAATTTGTGAGTGGGTTGTTGGCCGGTTTCATGGCCAGGGGCACCTGCAACCCATCAACACGGCTCAGGCAACAAGGTGTCAATGCCCAGGCGGAATAAAAACACGAATTTGGTGTGTGCAGGGATCACTCAGCTCGTGGGGAGGTGTTAACATGCGGGAGGAAAGGAAACCTGGCTGGATTGAGGGTTTGTTAGCAATGGCCCAGCTCAGGAGGGGAGAGAGGCAGGGTCAGGGCTGGAGCAGGGCACAGGGCACAGTCCGGGCTGCAAGGCTCAGGTGTGAGGGGTGGGAGCAGGGCTGGAAGGTTGGAGGGGGCAGAAATTGGCCTTGAGCTTGTTTTTGGAGGCAGGAGAGAGCTCCTGTGGCATGTGGGTTGTGCAGGTCTGGGAGAAGTCTGGAACGTGCAGGAGGGGCAGGTGGATCTCAGCACACAGCAGAGTGTCCTGAAGTCACCCTAAAACTTGTGCTCCTTGAAGGGTCCTTGAAGGACCTTGGAAGGATCCTGGAAAGACCTTGGCAGGATCCTGGAGGGTTCTTGAAGGACCTTGGAAAGATCCTTGAAGGACCTTGGAAGGATCCTGGAGGGTCCTTGAAGGACCTTGGAAAGATCCTTGAAGGACCTTGGAAGGATCCTGGAGGGTCCTTGAAGGACCTTGGAAAGATCCTTGAAGGACCTTGGCAGGATCCTGGAGGGTCCTTGAAGGACCTTGGAAAGATCCTTGAAGGACCTTGGAAGGATCCTGGAAGGACCTTGGGAGGCTCCTTCCCAGCTGTGTCCAGAGCTATTGCTTACATTTTTTGCAGGGATGTAATTTCTTGCCCTATTTCATAGATTTCTCCCTTCTTGCAACATCCCAGAGGGTGATCTCAGCCCGTTGTTATGTTCTCTCCATTGTGTGCCAGCTTCAGGGGAGTATTTCCATCTATCTGCACAAGCACAGACCCACAGTGACACGACCCAGGGACACACAAGGATGGGCTGTCACAAAAACGGGGTGGGCCAGTGTTTGAGGGAACACAGGTCACCTCCTGCTCCCACCTTCCCCTCTGACAAACACCTGGAGCTGCTGTGTCCTGCTGGAGTTTCTTTCTGTTTGCCCTTTCCTCTGTTGTTTTATTTCTTTATCCAGGCTGGGGTTGTTGGGGCTGCTCAGCCTGGAGAAGAAGAGGTTGTGTGGAGACCTCTTTGAACCTTCCAGGGGCTACAGGGAAGCTGGAGAGGGACTGTTCAGCAGGAATTGGGGTGAGAGGACAACTGGCACAGGTGCCCAGAGCAGCCCCTGGATCCTGGCAGTGCCCAAGGCCAGGCTGGATGGGCTTGGAGCAGCTGGGACAGGGGGAGGTGTCCCTGCCATGGCACAGACTGGTTGAGCTTTAAGGTTCCATCCAGCCCAACCCATTCTGGGATTCTCTTGCTTAGCCAGCCCTGACTTAGCAGAATATTCACGAGGTTCACACACACCCTTGGCACGTGGGGACTTCCCTGTGTCCGTGGCCACTCTTGTGCACATCTGGAGTAACACCAGCCTCCTTTCTCCGTGCAGCTGGAACCCCCTGAGCCCACACTCTGCTCTGCCAGTCACTGCTTCCTGTCACTTGCCATGGCCTCTTCCCTGGAGGTAAGAAAATAACCTGGCTCCCTCCTTCCCAGTGGGAATCTGTTGTTTTGGCATCCTGTGAATGACTGGTTTCAGGCGAGTCTGTCAGTGTCCCTTGCCAGCAGCCAGGTTTTGGATGTTTGCTTTGGGAACATTTTGTGGTTGAGTGGCTGTGTTCCATTCCACATGTAAACACGGGTGAAACTCACATTTAACAGTTCTAAACACTTGGACACTGGTCAAAGGGGCTACTCCGCTTCTCTGTATTTAATACACTGAGATTTTGCATAAAGCACAGAACAATTTAGTAGCAGGAATGCCCAGGACCTGCCAAATGTATGATTTTGTTTGATTTTATTTTTAAAAAATGCCTAGCACACAAGCTGAGCCTTTATTTGGAAGGAGATATCGAGAAAGCAAAGCTTAATTGACTCTCAGACTGTACAACTGGAGTCATGTCTAAAAGCAAAGCTGCCTTTTCCCTCAGCGTGTGCTCGTCCTGGAGGCCACTTTCCACTCCTGTTTGCATGAGCTGAAACCACAGTAACCCCCCACAGGGCTGTGCCAGTGTGGCTTGAGCCTGGAGCTGGGTTTCCAGCTCTTCCAAGCTTTGTTTTGGCTTGTTCAGCCATCTGATTGCTGCCAGTGCTGCCAGCCTGGTTCCTTGCCTGCAGCACCAGCACCTCGTGCCTGCTCAGCACTTTTCCAAATCCAGACCTTTTCCTGCCCCTTCATGTGGCAGAATGGGAATGTGTTGGGGCCTGTGTGTTTAGGTCACTTCATTTTATACCCTGGATTGTTTGTTGAGGACCAAACACTGAACTCACACTCCTTTTCCACATTATCCAGGAGGTGCTGCTGCTGTCCTTCCACGTATTTATGGTGAGCTGACATCCACTGTGTAGTGAAACCACCACTTCCAGACCTATTTTAGCTCTAAATATGTTCTTTATGCCTCCAAGAGTAGGGCCTTTTCTAGTGAGGGCCCTGGGAACAGCAGAGCTCAGCCTTTCAGGCATTTCCAGTTTAAGGGCACCTTCTGGCCCATTGAACCCTCGTGGGTTTTCATGCCCAGCCTGGAGGGGACTGAGGATCTCTGGTAGCACTTGCTGGTGCTCCACAGTTTGTCTGCTCACATGATGCTGGCAAACTGCCTCATTTCCAGCTGCTAAATTGCATTCAAAGGCCGTTTAAAATACTTTCCTAATAAAACTTGCCTATAAAAATAGTTACTATAGCTGCTGCAAGGATGTTCTAGGAGCCGGTCCAAAAGACAGTCCCTGCTGAGATGAGATCCACCCTACTAAAAAAAGCTGAGAAATTGCAGCCTGAGCAGGATTCCAGCAGGAAGGAGCAGCAGCAAAGCAGCAGCGGAAGCGTTAATCAAACCTTGGGCTTTCTTAGTTAATGCACAGTCACTGCTGCAGCTCTACTATCAGATAGGGAGCAGGGCTCGGTGGGTAGGGTTTCTGAGCTGTCTAAATATGTTACAGCTTGGCTTTTAAAGTAGAAGAGCTTGGATTAATTGAGTAAGTGGCACTTAAGAGATTGCAGTTGAGGAGGACGTGGAGTGTGGCTAAACACAGCCAGGGTGTTTGCTGGCTTCTCCCTCTCCAGTCTGTGCTGCTCCTTCCCCAGGCTGGGGACAGGGCAGATCTGCTGCAGCTTTCCTTGCCAGGGAGCTGAGACATGCAGCTGTTTGCATTCTTTGATCACAGGAGATAGCAGCACAAGCAGAGCCAGTGCTGATGCAAACTCCTTTTTTATTCAGAGCAAGCTCTGTTAAGCTCAGCCCAGCTGCTTGGGCTCCCAGGAGGGTTGGTAGTGTCCCCTTGGCAGATGGTACCTGCTGTGTCCTCTCTCTGGCCAGGTACAACCATCCCCTCTTTGCCATTCCCTTCCAAATGTGCTGGAAATGCAACTTTTAAAAGGATTATTTTCTCCAAATGCAGCAGGAACTCTCAGGGGCTGACACTTCCCTCTGAGCTTGAGCATCTCCCTTCTCATGGAGGGGAGGGGTGGCCCTACCTCAGCCCCATCCAAACAGCTGATGCTTTAATTTATCCTTTTGTTAACAATTTATCCCTTTGTTAACAATTTATCCTTTTGTTATCAATTCAGCAAGGAAAACCTTTCCAGGTTGTTCTGATTTGTGGAAACCTCTTCTCCTTCTCAGCACTTTGTCCCAGGACAGAGACTTGTTTGGTTTTTTTTCATATTTGGACATGCCTGGTTCATATTCCAGCTGCCACAAATAGCCCAATTTCTCTTCTTTCATCAGGATTTTTTCCTTCTGTGCCATTCCAGTGGCAGACAGATGTGGATTGTCCCTACAGAAGGGATAACAGTAACAAGAGGAGTTGTCAGGGAGCTGCTCCCACTCCATCATTAGCTCAGAACTGGGCACCTTTGGGTGCTTTCAATGAGGATTTAGGGGTAAACCTTACAGGAACTCCTCCTTTACACACTTAAGCCCATACCAAGAATAAAAGTGCCCATCTCCAAGCATGCCTGCAACTCCTAAAAGCTTTTTACTGTTCTGCTGCCCCAAAAAAGTGGAATAGTTTGATTACAGCCCAGAGAGCCAGAGTGGTTTTTCTCTGAGTCCCTTTGGAAATGGGCTTTTTTTTTTTTTTTTTTTCTGTACCCCCCTCTCCTTGCTCCCTCCTCGGTCTTTGCTTGTGATTTCCAGAGAGAAATTGTTGCAATGCTTTTTTTTTTTTTTTTTTGTGGTGAAATCAAACCTGGGACATTCAGGATTGATGCAAATAAAACAGCAGCCATGGAGCAACACGAGGTGCAGAATTTCTGCCTTTGGAATGGGCTCTGTGGTTCTGACTGCAGGTGGAAATTGTCTCATTTGGGAATGCTAAAACATTGGTTTCTAGTGCTAGAAAATTGCTTTCTGTGAATTTCTTATTTTTTTTAAACTTACGTGGCTTTGAAATGTGTTAAAATGTAAATTTTTAGGCTGCTAATTGAGCTGTTTTAACACGACCTGAGATTGCAGAAATGCTCTCCAGGAATGGGTTTGTTCATTTCTGTTTTTATGGAAAGTTGTGGCACAGGAAGTGATGGGGTGTTTTTTAGTTAATTTTAAGTGAAATATAAGAAATTTTCCTTTCTAAGTTGTCTAATTCAGGAGTGAGCACTTAGAATGAGATTTTTCCATCCTGTCTAATTTCTGTGTTAATTTTTGATCTGCCATGAGAGGTGTAACATAGAGGGATATCACTTATTTCATTCTTCTGCCCTCCTAGAGTATAAAACTCCAGGCTTTTGGGATCATTAACTAAACAGGATCTGTGTAAAGCTGATCTGACCCACATCATCCAAATTAAAACCGAGATTATTTACTCACACTGAACTTTTTTGGAGCAACATAAGTCTTGACAACACCTACCAGCTTTAAAGTGATATTTGTGCTTTTCCTCGTGTCTGTCGCTGCAGATGGAATTTAGGACATCCTTAAGATGAGATTTTTATAAATTTCAAGCACGGAGGTGCCCATATTGACCTGAGTGATGCTCAGCCTGTATGGAAATCAATAAATATTTAGGAACTCACTGCAGGAGTGGGGTTTTTAGTGGGAATTCTTGCCTTTCCATCACAATAACCCTCTCTGCCAGTAGGTGGGGTTCCAATCCTGTGGAAAAAAAAAAAAAAACAAACCGGGAAGCCCTGTCCATGAGTTCTCTCTCACTTCCACCCACAAGCTGGCCACATCTGGAAATGTTTGATTTGATATAGTGTCGTTTTACATTGCAGAAATGAGCGTAAGCGGTTTTTTAACCCACCGAGTGAGAAATGTGATCTGGGTTTTACTACCGACCCTTTAAATAAAAAACAGATCGCTTATTAAACCATTATCTATCAAGGATATGGGGAGGGTTGGAAATATCCCAGGATCAGGATGGGAATTGGAAGGGACACATTTCTGTCTACTGTCCGGCCCTGATGGGCAGGAGTGCAGAGCTGAAATACCTCACAGGAGGAGGAACAGATCCAGGGAGACAGGAAAAAGGAACAAATTCATCTCCTCTCCCTGGTCCGCCTTGGCTTTGACCGTTCCCGCTCAGTGCTGATAGGAAAGTGCTGAAATGTGCTATCAGGTGTTGTTTGTCATCAGGGGTGGGTGAAATCTTCTCTCACGGGCTTGTTGAGCAGGAATAGATCAGGGAGTATCGACGATGGTGGGGGGTAGAGACGGGGAGACTGAACGGACCCCAAAATCTGAGTCCCGTCAGAATCCGGAACCCGGTCAGAATCCGATTTTATTGGGAACTTAGAAGAACTTAAAAACTGTTTCAGGGGACTAACAATGTTTACTACAAAGATTAGGTAACAATCAAATACACAAACTTATGCATATCACAATATTCCTTGGCTCCCAGTGCTCAATGAAATTTCCTTTTCCCGGAGAGCTGTCTGATTGGATCTTCTTGCAATCTTGACTCAATCTCAGAGTTCTGCTTGCTTTTGCTTATCTGTTGGCATTTTGTTTATCAAATCTTTCATGCTAATAAGGTCCAAGGTACTATCAGTCTTGTCCATGCCCACGAGGGAGGTTCAGCACATCCCAAATCCCTCGGCAGTGCAGGCAAAAGGCAGAGAGAGGAGCAAACTCCTGCCTTTGGGGCAGAACTGAAAAGTGCAGCACCCTCTGTGCCAGCTCTGAACGTGGCACTTTGTGCTCCCCTGTGAGCTGCAGCTCATTTCTTTGTGTCCCAGAGGATGCACCCTGCTTATTGCAACTAATTCAGGCCCTTGTTTTCACCCCTTTTGGAGTGATGTTTCCTCCTTGATAAGGGCACATCCCACTGGCTTTGACAGAACCAGCAGGGCTTGGCTCCCTGTGAATTATGACAGTTGGCATCTGAAATGAAACAAAGATCAAATCCGAGATGGATTTTTTTTTTAAAATTTTTTTTTTTTTGGCCATCATGTTGCATTTAAAAGCTCGTATTACTTTGGTTGTATTACATTGCATCACACTTGGCCTGGTGGATGTGTCATAAAGCTGCCTCATGTAATTGTACCCTGCATAAATGCACCAGAATGCCCCCAAAAAGTGATATTTCATGCTTGCCAGCTAACGCCTCGGCGAAGATTAAATCCACCAAAAGTAGGTATGTCCAATTGTTCGTTTGGATCAGCAAATAATTCATTGCCCACATTATCTTTTTTTTCTGAAATGTCACTCTGGGTTGTAAATCACTACGGGGCCTGCTTAAAATGCCAGCACAGGGATTTGTTTTAAAGGGAAAATGAAATTTTAGGGCCAATTCACACAGTGGTTTTCCCCCCTGAAGCAGGGCTGCCCATCTCCAAAGGCAAAGTGGCTGCTTAGAGGATTTTTCCCCTTTAAGCTGTGATTCTCTCTGAGCTCAGTTTATTCATGTGGAGACTCCCACAGGCCTGGAAATCCTGAGGGGAACAAACAGGATATTGTGAATGGAGCTCTTGGGACCCCCTCTCTGGTCTCTTTTTGTGAATTATCTCAGGGAAAAGGACCATTCTGCTCTCTTGGTTCCTCTGTTTGCCCATTGCAGAAGCTCAGGAGATGCTGTGTTAGCAGGGCCTGGCTCTCAGAATTAATTCCTTCAAGCTGGGATGAAGGGACAATGTTGGGATGTGGATGACAAGGAGACACTCTGAGTGGGAAGGGAGCCACAGGGATCATCAATCCAACCCCTGGCCCTGCACAGAGACCCCAAAAATCCCACCCTGAGAACGTTGTCCAAATGTCCTGGAGCTGCTCAGGGCTGTGCCCATTCCTTGGGGAGCTTGGTCAGTGCCCAGACCCCTCTGGGAGAAGAACCTTTGCCTGAAATTCAGCCAGAACCTCCCCTGAGCCAGCTCCAGATGATCTGAGAGCTCAGCAGAGCAGCTGGAGCTCAGGAATTCCCTTCCTAAGAGCAAGGGGAGGTGATCAAGGAATGGCTCAGGTGGGAGCTGCTCCTGCTCGCAGGGAGGGACAGGCAGGTCCTTCCACCCCTGTGCAAACAGAGCCTCCAAAAGGCTTGGAAAGGGAAGGGAAAAGCCAGGATTTTGTGTGGCAGCTCAAATTCCTGACAGGGCCTGGGGAATGGGGCCAGCTGGGGCCAGGCTGTGGGCAGAGCTCACTGAGGGGTGAGAACCTCGTGTGGAGGAGAAATACTGAGTTTTTGGCTGGTCCCGGTCTGACTGGAGGGTGGGCAGTGACTTTTTGGGGTACAACAGGAATTTTCAGTGTGCACAGCCAGCCCCTGGCAGGAAAAACCTCAGGCACTGCAGAGATGTTGTCTTTCAGCACAGGAAACTTCCAGGCTCAGGTTGTGCTGCGAATTTTGACTAAGAATTACCTCGACAAATTGTTTTTTGAAACACTGATGGAACTGGGGAAAAATAGAATAGCACCTGTGGAAGCACAAATTGAGCCTTTTCAGTAGTGATAATCGAAATATTTCAGCATCATTTCAAATTAGGGACGGTCAAATGGCTACAAGTGGTGGGAGTTTCCCTCTTATCAGAGTGATGGCATTAAAGATATTTAATCCCACCCCCTGCCATGGGCAGGGACACCTCCCACTGTCCCAGGGTGCTCCAAGCCCTGTCCAACCTGGCCTTGGACACTTCAGGGATGGGGCAGCCCCAGCTGCTCTGGGCACCCTGTGTCATTAATTAGCCATGTAATTAACCTCAGGATGTGCTTTTCAAAAGCCTCAAGCTTAATTCAGGAAGGAAGATGTATCCAGGTAGTTTTTACCATTTAATTGCTGCATTTTGCCAGTAGAAAGTTTCACAGAATCTCCTGAATATTCTGATTTGGAAAGGACTCAGGAGGACCATGGAGTGTAAGGTCTTTGTGCTTATGGCACCTTTCAAACTCATGGCTTGTTGTTGTTGGGAATAAAGCAGGATTTATTTTCTGCATTAGTTAATGGCACTTCCTCTCCTCAGCCAGCATTCCAGCTGGAGGGGATGGATCTCAAGCAGAGCAGCAAAACTCTTGGTAACACTTTAACAGGATTTATTAGGTTTGTTTGCTTGAATAAACAGAAGAATCCTCAAGCACTTTCTCTTCTGAGGACTAGCAAGGAGCCTGGTTGCCTGACACTGTAATTTCAGGATTTTATGGATGTCTTTATCTTCAATGCATTCACAGATCCCAGATTTTATCTTTTTTAGGTGGCAGGAGGGACCTTGACTCTGAAGTGAGCACCTGTATTGGTGAGTTCCTCAGCTCATGGGTTCCACAATATTTCTCCAGCTGCTTTTGAGGCCATTGCAGTCAAGTAGGTTCAAAAGATTCATAAATCCGTGTCCCAAACTTGCACCAGCACAAGTTTGCAGGATATTTGCTCAACACAAACCCCGTTCCATGCTAATTTTAGGAGCCATTTTTACATCAGAGAGAGTGAAAAACATCACATTGAGCATCAGTTGGGAAGAAATAATATTGTGATTCAAGTCCAGGCATAAAAGTTTATGGCTATTATTTAATGCCTGTTACACCTCAACCCCTGTTTGTGTGTGGAACTTGTTTGCTGTTCGTGTTTCTCCACGTACTTTACATTCAATTTCTGCCATCTCTCCCTCATTGCCCTGCCCAGGTAATTAGCTGTTGCACATTTGGGGCTAATTAGGAGAAATTCCAGGCTGCTGCTACAGTCACACACTTTGATTTTGAGAACTGCCTGCAATGGGTGGTTCTGATCCACTCCTTCCCAGGGAGAGCAGCACTGGGGACTTCAGCTGAGCCACTCCTGATTTATGGAGCTGATTTATCCATGACAAAGAGCCTGGCCCTGCTGGTTTCCCTGGCACAGTTCTGTTGCTTTGGGGGATGAATTATCCTGCTGGCTGTGAGCTCCTGAACCAAATGCAGGTTTGAATGTGCCCAAGCAGTTATGAAGAAAACCCTTTGGGTTGGGTTTGGAGCTTGAGGTTGCAGTTCATCCTCTGCTAAACCTCTTCTCTAAGTTATATATTCTACTTATACTGCACATATCTTTGCTTTTTGTACAAAACCCTTAGGTACTGCTCAAGAATTCTGTCTTTTGAAACACTCTGAATGCCTCCTGTTGAAACTTTTTCACTCTGAACCATCTTTTCATGCCTGTATTGAAAATATTAACAGCCTGTTTGTGAAAGGAAAAAAACAAGTTTCCATGTCCAGATGGAAAATGACTGAAGGGTATGGATGAAATTAGGGCTTGCCTGTTGGAACATTAACAGATTTGTCACACTGTTAGTCCCAGCTAATCCATGCAAAGTTGGGAAGAAAGCAATGCAGGGTGGATTTGAGAGCTCCTGGCTGTGAGAAGGGCTGTCCAGAGTGCAGGGCAGGGATGTTCCTAAACCCTCCTAAACACCAAAATCCTGATTTGCACCTGGAAATCACCTGGCAGGAGAATTCACTGCATTTTATACAACAAAAGTGTTGTGGAGCACGTTAACTTGGACATGTAAATCCATTTCCCTTCATCACAAGTACATGGAAAACCTGGATGTACTCCAGGAAAAAGTGTGGGAAGAGCTGTTAAAGGGCCTGGAAGAGCCTGAGAAAGGGGAACAGTGAAACAATGCAGGTGCACGTGGGTGTGTGCCGAGGCAGGGGGACGGAATTGGGCTGAAATGCCCGAATTCTGCTGCATCTTTGGCACAGCTGGAGACCCCCAAAGTCTGGGCTGAAATGCCCAAATTCTGCTGCATCTTTGGCACAGCTGGAGACCCCCAAAGTCTGAGGTGCTCTGGGTAAATGTGCAAGAGCCCCAGTCCTTGTTCAGCTGGGAAACAGTGATCAGGGAAGGGCAGTTCTTCTTTGAATCAAAATAAGAGAAGATGCCAAAAACTCCTGCAATTCCCTTTCCATATTCATTCAGAGAAAACTTAGGAAATCAGTTTTTCTGCATCTTGCTGCATTTCCCACTGCCTATCCAGGATGAAGGATGAACTGCACTCCACGCTGAAGCTCTGCTTTGATTTCAGAGTATTCCTGTTTTCTGGGTATTTCTCAGAGTATTCTGGTGCTTTTAGCTTTTATCTCCAAATCTTTCAGCCTGGGAAATGGGGTTTATGCACACACCTGAAACACAGGCCAAAAGAGATAAAGTCTGAAATGCAGAGGCTGCAGGAGGCTGGCACTTTCCTTTTGTAGTGTGGGGTTTGTTTTTTAGGGTTTTTTATTGTTGTTGTTGCTGCATTCCAGTTCTGATCCTATCTGTTAATATCCTAGCTTGGCTTCACTCCCTCGGAGTTTGATGTCCCAACTTTTCCTTGTTAGCACCAGGAAATCATAAGCTTACAGTGAGTGATAGCCAGTGGGTCTGGGATTGATTACAAACAAAAATCCTAGATAAGATCATAAATTTAACCCATCCCTGTGATGTGATCGTATCAGGATTCAGGAACGTCTCAAAGTTGTTTCCGATTTTCAGCCGCTTCATCTGGTTTCCATCCACCCCAGCTGGGAGCAAAGTCCTCTTGCGGTGGACTCTAATCCATGCCAGCCTGGGCTTGGAAGAACCCCTTGTTTCTGTTATTATTGTATTATAAAAATGGATAGAAATGCTTTAGAAGGGATGGACGTTTCAAGGAAGATCAGCTCAGGCACTGCTGAGATAAAACTGACTCGCGAATAATCGCACAGGGCTGATTTCCTGCCCTCCCATCCCCTCCCTGGGCTTTGGCTGCACCTAAACAAGTTCAAAATGGCATTTTCACACCCTGAAAGCCAGGAGAGGAATACTGGAGATAAAACCTGTACTTGAGAATTCCCTGAGAGGAGCAAACCGTGCTCGGTCCCCGCAAACCCAAACGCTGCGAGCTTCAACCCCCAATTTCTCCATCCAAAGAAGAGACGTTTGTGCTCCTTCTGCAACCATTGCTTTTATATGCATCCTCCATCCCAGCTGCCAGCTTTTCCTGCTGGAAACGACTGCTGGGATGCAGCCCCAGTGCCTGAGAGCAGATTGAACTCTCCACCTTGGGCGGCGGCGCCGGGGCCGATGCGCTTGCATCCATCGGGGCCCCTGAACCAGGTGATTTAATGTTACTGTTGCTTTAACGGCCTCATCGCTGCTCTGGCTGCTCAGGAGTTGTCTCCTGTGTGACTGTGCCTGGGAAAATCTATTACTGGAGTGCCATTAATCTGAGGCTGCCGCCTCTGGCACTTTCTGACTCTTCTATTTAATGGGCCTCTGCTTCCGGAGCTCTGGAGACATGCTGTTTTCCTCTCTTGATCAGCTTTGTTTAATTATCAAAATATTTGATGCAGAAAATTGACATTAGTTGTGAAGGTTCCTGCCTTCCTCCTCCTCCTCCTCCTCCTTGCAGCCCTCCCTCCTGGCTCTGCATTGACATTGAGATCTTCTGTGTGTTCCACCTTCACCTTAAAACAGAAAATCCCTGAGACTGGTGAGCCACAGGTACCTGCTGTGAGCCCTGGGCACTCAGACCTGCACTTCTGGCTCCTTTCAGCACAGGTGACAGTGCAGCCAGCTGGAATTGCTGAAATCCTGGGCAGAGGGAGCCCTGTGGGTTGCTGTGCCTGGCTCCAGGCTGAGCCAACCCATGAGTGAAGCCTCTCTGAGGTTCAAAGCCATGGGAGTCCCTCAGAGCTGAGATTTCCACTCTGGCTTCCTTCTCCTGCTGCCAAAGCTGGAAGCTTTAGGGCTTGCAGGTGTTTCAAGGGAATTTGCCTACCCAGTGAGCACATTCCTCATTGCAGGGCTTTGGGATGGGCCCTTCTGAACCAAAATTAATGGCTAAAACAAAGATTATGGGGTAATACTGGTACCATATAAATCAGGATCTTCATGAGCAGGGAACTCCTGTAGAAGTCCTCTCATAAGCCAAAAAACCAAGTGGTGGTGAGAAGGCAAATTCAGCTCAGGTAAAAGATGGTTCTCACTGGATGTTCTCACTGCTGGAGCCGCTCTCACATGGAAGTGGTTTCCTGTGCCATGATGGAAAAGAACCTTTCTCCAAGCAAAACTCAGCAGGGTGAGAGGGGAAATGTCTGGGCCCTGCTGTTTCTTCCTGGGGTTTGAGTCTCTGCTCCTGTCAGCATCTCCTGGGGCCAGAGGCAAAGCAGCTTTGAAGAGGGTCCCAAAGCAGGGCCACAGTCTCTGTCTCTTCTTTCTGCTGCCTCTCCACAAAGTGCAATAATGGGAATTGCTGAGATTTGGGGCTGCTGGGGGGCAGAGCAGGGGAGCTTTTTGTGTGATGATGAAACACAATTTTTTTGTATTATTTCCTGAGACATGTTCCTGTTTGCTCCACTCCAGCCACCATTTCTCCTTTCCACAGGCTCTGCTTTCCTCACAGGACACAGTCAGGCTGTGAGGAAGGTGAGGAAAGTACAGATGGGGCCTACAAACATTACCCAATTCACAACTACAGGGAATTTCAACAAGTAAATCACATCCCAGAAATAATTATCCACCTCTACCAGCAAAGCCTTACCTGCTGCTGTCACCCCCAAACTGGGATTTGTTGCTATTTGATGTTTGTGTAGTTTATTTGGGTCTTTCTATAGAAATATTTCCATTTCCCCTTATTAATTAAAATTAAAGGCATTACATTTACTAATTAATTCCTGTTAGAAGGCTGTCAGAGAAGCTGGGCTGTTTGAACAAAGCATTTTGCAGCGCAAAATAAATGATATTTCGCTGGAGCCAGAACATTTTGCAGAAGGACACAGATTTTGATGAGGAAGCTTCTGAGCATCAGAGTGTTTTCCCCAGCCAAAGACAAAGGGACACTGAAGGAAGAGGTGACCGGACACGAGGGAGCTTTGCCACTGCACAGATGATTTTGTTTTCACCCCATTCAAATAGAAACAAGTCCAAGGTCTCCAAACCTTGCAGTGCTGGGTCAGAGCTTTGCTTTCAGCTGCTGCTGTGCTCAGCTGAGCCCTGCCCGAGGAAGGGAAGTGGCTGGGCTGCACTGGCACCTCCCTCCCAGCTGGAGCAGGGACAAGCCTGATATTGTCTAAAAGACAACCAAAATGGTACTTTTTGAGCTCAGGATTTGGGCAAATTTTCAGCAGAGCTCCCACTCTGCCTTAAATAAAGGCCAAATGGATGATTCACAAAAATCTGACCTGTTAATCCTTGGCTGTGTTATTTAAAAAAAAAAAAAAGAAGGAACAAGGTTTATGGGTTTTTTTTCCCCTCCTCTCCCTTTTCTCAATGTTTAATCTTGTGTGGTTTAAATTCTTCAGCTCCTCTCTCCCACTGCTTTTATCCTTGGAATATTTTTGTGGAAGTCAGTGGGGTTACCTGTGTGTAATTCTGGAATAATCCAAGCCAGGCAGCTCTGGACCACTCGGATAAATGGGGAGTGAAGAGAGAATCAAATTCAGGCTCTCCTTGTGAATTAACCACTGCTCAAAGCTCACTGCTAAACCTCGGTGCTGTTTGGGGCTCAGAAATGCAAAGCTGCTCAGGCAATAGAAATCCACTGCATCACAAATTTGGGCATGGGGAGAAGGAGCACCCCGAGCTTCATTTATACCACAAATGAAAATAATCCTAAAGATACAAACCACCAAGGTGCAAAATGGGCTTTCCAATTCATAAGCACAAGCCAGCACGAGTTAAAAACCTCTTGGTTTCTTCGCTGAGCGCCCCAGGCAATAGTTTTCATCTATATTTCTCCATGGTCAGAAGTCAGAGCAGACCACTGCTATCTAAGACCTTGACTTTTTTTCCCTGACAGTTACAATTATTACAGCCCGGGGGACTCATTTTCTCAGTCTGGCCACCCGCTGACCTAGCCTGCAACCAGAATACACTTTAAAACAAACAAACACCAGCTCAGCTCCCCTCTCCTCCTCCTCCTCCAGCCCTGGAATATTTTCACACCGTGCTCCTCGCAGAAGGATATTAGCCACTATTGCTGAAGGCACAATCACATTATCAGCACCATTCTCTCTCCCTTCCTCCCTCTCCTCCCCCCCAAAGATAAATTTTTTATGTTGCTATTTTCTTCTCTTTTGTATTTGGCACTCGATATTTATGTGATAAACTGCAGAGCTGCTGCTAAATGGGCCCTGATACAACTTAATAAATACATAACAGCATCCAGCCTGCGTGTCCTGGGCTCCTCGGGGTCCTTGCAGATAAAGGCTGCTAAAAATGAAAGTTAAGCCTTCCTGTAAGGAGCACAGATATTTATCTTGCAATAATTAATGGCATGGAATGAGCTGGCTGATAATCCTGCCTCTCCCTATTTCCTCCTCCCTGAGCGTGGCTCTGTTGGAGCACCAAACTCCTCGGGATGAATTTGGAAGGAATACACAACAATTTTTTCATTTCTTTGCTGTTGTCTGCTGCTGGAGCCAGGAAATGTCCAGGTTTAGTCTAGCTTGATTAGGCCAGGCTTTAGAGAGAAGTCAGTGTGAGGGGATTCAGTGAACACAGAGAGAGTAAATCCAGGGGCTGGGCCTCACTAAGGAAACTCCTGAAAGGGGAGAGAGCAAAAAAAAAGGTGCAGATGGAAGGAGAGGTCCCAGGTTCAGGCAGATCCTCCTGCCATGGGGGCATCTCACTTTCACCTGAAGTGCACAAACCTTTCTCTGTTCTCACAGTTTAACATTCCTAAAGTTTTTTCTGAATTTTAAACAGTTTTAATATTTTTTTGTGTGCACAGAAAGTAATTTAACCTGGGTAATTTCTTAACACGTGATGGCCAAAACATCCCCCCCAAACACACCAAGCAAACATCCAGTGGGGTTTTCCAGCTGAATCACCACTCTGTGTCCTGGAGACATGGAATCACAGAATCCCAGAATGTTTTGGGTTGGAAAGGACCTTAAAGATCGACTCATTCCCAAAGCCTGTCCTGGGCAGAGAACCCCCCTGAGATCCCGTTTGTACCCAGTGAAGGTGTTCACAAAATGCTGTTTCTTCAGGTGTAGGTGCCCAGGCTTTCCTTCAGCCAATTCTGGGATATCTTTCTGTGGAAATTGCATTTCTTGTGTGATCCCTGATAAGAAGGCCGGTCAGAGAGTCAGAGTGTAAAAAATTCGGGTGGAGGAAACCTGTGAGTGTCGTACAGCTGCGATTCACATGAGGTGACTTTAGCTCCTACAAGGTGCACACAAAGGTTTTGTTCTCTTTCCAGGAAGAAAGGAGAAATTATCCCAGAGTTTGACTCAGCCATAGAAGAACATAAAACAAAATGCTTCAGCAATCTCCAAAACGCCTGTGTTTTTGAGATGAGCTGTTTTCCCTGTGATCACATTGATGGGAGGATGAATTCCTGCACAAACACTCACAGGGGACACGTGGAGGTACATCCAGGAATCATTCCTTTAATTCCCCCCTACTTTCCCTTCCCAAAATTCCTCTCTTTTCTTTACCAGAGCCTTTCCCGGCTGTGTCCTAATTGCTGAAACCCTCGGCACAAAGTGCCATCAGCCCAAACGAAGCGAGGCGGACTCGCACAAGCCGCAAAAAAAAAAAAACAACAACTTTGCAACACAAAGCCACGGGCACAAAGCGTTTGGCTCTATAGAAACCCCCAGTGAATGCCAGGAGGAATCCCAGAAAACCTCGCACGACGCTTCCCAGTGCACCCCGGGGATGCGGAGGAGAAGCGCCCAGGGCTCTGCGGTCCCGGCCGTTCAAACACCGCCGACTTTCACATCCCTGCTGGTTTTGGTCTTTAAGGTCTAAAGTTCCCCCTTTAATATGTATTTTTCACAAAAAAGTATTCAGTTTTTCAGTGGTTCCACAGACTGTTAGTTGCACAAAAGCTTTTACATCACTTCTCCAAAAACTTCCCGTACAAAACCACCAAACATCGCACAGAGAAGAGCGCGAGGAGCTTGGAGTGCCCCGTGGAAGCTGCTGGAAAAGCAGCAGGAGCAGCCTCTCGGAGCAGGGCTGTGGAGGTGTTTCCATGCCCTCCTGACAGGTGACTGCTCCTCGGGGTTATCTGCATTTATCTGCATTTATCTGCATTTCAATGCATTTAGTTGCATTTATCTGCAGGCAGGAGCAGAACCACAGTGAGCGTTCATTCAGAGAGCTCGCTGCTCCCCGTTTATTTAGAGACAAGCCATCCCAACCTTGTTTGAAGCCCTTTTTTATCGAGTTCACACTCTGGTGCCAAGCACCGAAAGATTTCCTTTGGCTCTTGCGGGAAGATGCAAAGCGCATCAATGCGTGGCCGGCTGCGGGTGAGCTCTGAAAAACCCGAGACAACGCGGGGTACAGGGAAAAAAACATGAAAACGGCGCCCAGACGTGACTAAAGAGCGGCTTTGGCACCCTGAAGTTCCGGAGATAACACAGCGTTATCTACACTCAGGATAACGCTCAGGAGATGCGGGGCTGCGCATCCCGGGCAGGGCTGAGCCGCAGGTGCGCAGCTGTGCCCTCCCCTCTGCCCCTCCCCGGGCTCAGGTGCACAGGGGACCCCCAGTTGGACTCATCCGAGGCCAGGTACCCCAATGGCTGCCGTGTGTTTCTTGCAGATGTTGCCGTAATTTTTTGTTGTGCTACAATTTGACGTACGGCTCCCCGCTGCATCCGAAAGGGGCACATTATCTCAATTAATGTTTCACGGCAAACACGGCACTGATAGTATTCATGGGACTAAAGACTATTACCATTTGCATGGTGACTAGCACAAGAATTATGACTATGTGTGTTTTCCGCAGCAAAATTTGCCCTCGGGCTCCTTTCTTTTTTTTTTTTCTTTTCTTTTTTTTTTTTCCTTCCCTTTTTGGCTTGTGACAATGTCCCCTTTTTTCTTCCTCCTTCTGTTTTGATTTCTACTTAAAGTTTTATGGCTCTGTCCCCTCCAGGGTGCTATTATCTTGTATGCTAATAGGGCTATGCATATTCTATTAGCGTTGTCAGTGTGAGATAAGAGGCACATTCTGTAAGGAGCACTCAGGGGGTAATAATCCCAGCAAGGGGTCTCAGTGTTAGTACATTATCAGTCATCTTCACATTTCACTGGAGCCTGTTTATGCACCTCTTCAGCTGCGCGGCCCAGACACCGAAAATTGCTGAATGTTTGCGGAAACTGTTGTAGGGGAACATAATGGGGCTTGGAGATCGGCTTGATAAAGGAGCCTTCTCCTTTGTGGCTCGCAGATCCAAGATGTTTGGAGCTGGGTGCAATAAGGAGGATAATGCCTTAGGATAATGCGTTAGGATAATGTGTTAGGATAAAATGTTAGGATAATATGTTTTAGGATAATGTGTTAGGTGGCAGTTTGCACTGAAAGGAGGGGCAGATCCGTGCTTCAAGCAAAGGATGCGAACAATCCGTGTTCCTTCAGAGATTTCTCTTTTTTTTTTCTTTTCCCCCCCTCTCCTGGTTCGAGACTTTTTTTCTCTGGCATCGAGACTTTTTACATCCTTTAGGCTCGAACTTGAGGGCCACAGAAAGAAACTCAGTGGCAGCGTGTGAAGGGCAAATTTACCCTTGAAAAGTCAGGATTTGTGACTCTTTGGGAGTTAAATAAACATTCCTGGGTGGCAGCAGAGGGCAGTGGGATAAGTGTCATGCCAGGGTTTTCCCCAGCTGGGCAGGCAGTGGTTGGCTGTAATTCCTGTTTCTCCCACTCCACTCGTGTTCCCATTAAAATTCCCAGCGATTCAGGGCCAAGAGTCCTCCTAGGGATAAGTGGCTGTTCTGTCCCCACCCTCCACTGTGGCATGTCTTGAGCAAGTCCATTATTTACCAAAAAAAGAGGAGAAATTTCATCTCTTTTTCCAAATTCCAGGAAATTTCCTCTTTTCTGCTTTCTCTGAGAGCACAGTTTTGAGGGAGGCTGTCACAGCGTTGGGTTTTTATCCTGGAAGTTGTAGGAGAAAAAGAGAAGCCCAGTGTTAGCTCTTTGCATGTGAAGTTAGAAATAAATGTGCTTAAATGGCATTTTAATGGGGTTTCTGTGTGTTTCTCAGTAATGTAGTTACTTCTGATCCAGCAGAGCAGTGGGTTTATATGCTGACACCTGGAATATGATGGGACTCAAAGTTATCGTTTAATTGGATTAAGGAAGGGAAGAAAAGGAGATTTTGTGCATTTCTCAGGTGGGATAGGTCATTAGGTGTAAAATCATGGATTTGTAACAAATTCTGTGCCTGATTTGGCACAATCAGAGGAAATTTCAGCAAAATAATCTAATGGGTAATGAAAAAATAGATGAGAGGTGAGGAACCAACCTCATATTTAGAATGGACAAGCAATTCCTGGTGATGGGGAACTTCTGCTGTTCCTACAGAGAAACTTTTCTCTGAGTAGAACAGTGAACAGTGCCACGGGCAGAGCCTTTAGGAGAGGCTGAAAATGTCACTCGGTATAAAAATACAAATTTTTAAATGCAGAGGTGCCCAGTTAGGGCATCCAAACTCAATTCCTGGCTTCAGGAGGGAGAAAAAGGCTGGTTTGGACCACTTGTGTAGGACTTCAGGCTGCACAGGGATATAAACACTCACTCCTTACTTTAAAAATACTTGTCCTTGACATTTCCAGACACATGGCTCACACCAAATGTATGCAGCTCCATCTCCTGAGGGTCCTGAGATTAAAACCCCTGCTTTCTCACCTTGTGATCTGGCATTAATAGCTGATAGAAAAATCACAGACATGACTGACATCTTCCTAGAAATGTGAGCCTGTGGAATTAATGAATGCCATGCAGGAAAGCAGGGGTCAGTTTGGAAATAGGATTTCTGTTGCCAGCCATCCAGTCATGAACTGGACAATCTGCTCTGCTTTTTTTTTTTTTTTTTTTTTTTCCTGCTTTAGCATTGAGGAAAATTGGTCTGGAGAATGGAAAATAAGCAGCTCTGTTCCTGTGGCCACTGGAAATCAGTCTGGCTTCTGTTTGCAAGCCCTCAGAGTGTTCCTTGGCTGCTAAATTCTGCATCCTGCTGTTCATCTAAATCTGCAAATCTTCAATCTGCAGGGTAAATCTGCAAATCTTCAGCTCCAGGGGCTGCTGGGGCTCCCAGGGTTGGTGCTGAGGTTGGTGGTGGATGCTCCATGGAAAGGCAGAGGGAGAATTCCACAGCTCATCAGGTGATTGAGGCATGGAAAACTCAGCTCTGGAGGATTTTCCATCCCTTTGATCAGGGCAGTGCAAGGGATATTCCTCACCTCACCCTGAGGTTTGGGGATCTCCTGTCCCCACAGCAGCAGTGACAATCATTTTGTCACCTCTTTTCTATTTTTTTTTCTGTCTCCAGATTTGTCAGCACTGATCATGTCAGGATGGATTCACCTTTACATGTTGAAATAATGCTATTCATAAATTAAACAGTTCGACCTCTTGTTCAGCCTCTTGTTGTCACCATCATGGATTTAAATTGCTAAAAGTTCTGTGCAGCAGTGATGATCTCCATGGAAAAGCTGAACTTTCCAGGAAACTCAGATATTTTATCAAAGAAGCAACATCTCTCTGGGTATTTTTAGTGCGAGATACAAACTTGGAAGCATTTTCTTTGGAGAAGATGCATGGATTTCCTTTTCCCTTTTGTACATTCCCATTTGTCTGCTTTGAAGAGCAAGGAAAAAAAATTAGAAAAGATACAAAGGAATTTGGAAGAGAAATCATTGAAAGCACTTTAATTGCACTTTTTTCCTTGGTGAGGAGCAGGAATATTTGAAGAGCCACCCAGAAAAGCTGCAAACCTTTCCTTTGAGAGTGAGATGCAATTTCTCAGCACCCTGCCACGGCCCTCTGAGCCCTGCTGCAATCACTTTTGGGTGCACACAAAGGTTTTGGCTTCCACAGGGAAAAAGCAGAATTCCTGAGCCTGCCACTGAGCCAGGAACAAATGGAAAAGGGAGGGAATGGCATCGCTGCTGCTGCTCTTGGATGTCTCATCAGAAAATCCCCCGTGCCCTGGTCCCTTTGTGCATCCACATTGCCCACTGGCACTGAGGGGCTCTAAGGGCTCACTACAACTGGATTCTGTCAAGTTTTATCTTTTTTTTCCCAGGTTAAATGTGTGAGATGGTGTTTCTAGTTCGGACCCAGATGTTTGTTAGTCCTTGTCTACATCACAGTCTCACAAAGCCTGAGTTCTGCAGCACTTCACTCTGACAAACTAAAAATGGAGTTTATCTCTCTCCCTGCAAGGCCTTTTAAGGATAAACTGTCCAATTAAGAATTGACACCTCAATTATTTTTACTTTTAACCCAATAACAACCACCCCTGCCCCGCAATGGGGACTTTTCTATCCACTCACACAACCCCACCCAAACCCATGAGGGAGAAGGTGAAGAAGAACAACCAGCTCTGCCCTAAAACCTCCAGCTTGCTTTATATAAATTATTATTCTAAAACCTTAAACCCTGAGTTTTCCACCCTGTGATATCACACACTTCTGTTCAAACTCCACACCCATAATCTCAGTTTTATCAAGCAATTTTGGAAGTTTTCTCCACGGCCTCATGTCCAATGCAGTGTTCTCTTGGGGGTCAGTGCCTGGCAGCACAGAAAGTCTAAAAATTCTCAGCATCCAGGGTTCCAGCAGGATTCCTCACTGGAGGTGTGTTTGAAGGAGGATTTATTTAATAATTCCATCGAAATGAGGGTGTGCTCAGCTAAAGCAATCACAGTCAATCAAATCTCACTTTTCAGGACTGAGCCAGCTGCGTTTGTGGGAGCTAAAAGGATAAAATTAATGAAACCCCCGGGGTGGAGCCAGCTGACGTTTTCTGGGGGTTTGTTATTGTCTCAGAGCAACTCCTGGAAAAAGGAATCCCAAATTATCCCGTGTGTGGGGGATGTAGTGAGGGAATTGTCAGAGTCCTGCTGGAACAGAGGGAGGAGGAGTCCCCGAGCTGGGGGACAGGGTGGGACCCAAGATGGGGGACATGGGGGGACCCGAGCTGGGGACACGGTGGGACCTGAGCTGGGGACACGGGGGCACCTGAGCTGGGGGACCTGAGCTGGGGGACATGGGGGGACCCGACCTGGGGGACACGGTGGGATCTGAGTTNCGGGGGACACGGGGGGACCTGAGCTGGGGGACAGGGTGGGATCTGAGCTGGGGGACAGGGTGAGAGCCGAGGTAGGGGACACGGGGGGACCCCAGCCCTGCCCTGCTGAGCCCCAGGTGCCAGCACAGCAGAAATGTGGAAGCAATTACTGCAAGAGCCGTCCTGTGGGCAATTCCCAGAGAGACATCAGAGCCTGCGTTTATGAAGCCTATTGCATCGGGCCCTAATGAAGCAATTAAGCCAAGGGTCCTCTGTGTTTGATCTAAATGTGGTAATTTTTACAAAAACATCGCCGAGTGATAGATACCCATAACTCAGAGTCCTTAATTGTACTTAATTTGTTTGGAATACGAATGTGCATTTAATTAAGCCGGGGCTTTGCCCACATGTTTAAAGAAGGCCTGTCAAGGAAAATTAAGGCCCAGTTTGTTTTCAAAGTTACTGGTTTTTATCAGGCCAGGACAGCGATCTTCGAACAGAAGGTTACAGATAATTAGGCAGAGACCTCAAGCCAAAAAAGAAAATAAAATAAAAAAAAAACCCCAGAGACACTGTACAGCTGAGAAAGCAGGAAGAAAAACTCCTTGATGAAGAAACATAAGATTTGGCTGCTCACACAGGGAAGTCATGCATGGCTGGGATTTGGGAAATGGGACCTGTTGGTTAAAATGTGGTTTGTGTTCCTAAACCTAGGGTGGAGGGTGGCAGGAGCACTGGATGCAGGGATGGCATCACCACGGAGCAGCAGGGACATGGAAAGGGCAGGAAAAAATGTTTCATGTCCTTGGGATTCCTAAATCTGGGAAAGCTGGGTTTTAATTACCTCTGTCCCAAGCACAGAAATATTGTAGGTGCTGGTGGTGTAGGTGCCAAAATTCATCCTGTTGGGAAGAATATGAATGTGATGCTTGGAAAAGGAGTTTATTCCTGGAAAAACAGAGGTTTTGACTTGCTGATACTGTTCTGAAGCAGCACTTTTTTATGTAGACAATTATTTTCAAGAGTGGCAAACAGGGAGGAAAGCACACAGCAAAAAAATCTCGAGCCACTGTGGATTTAAATCTTCAGTGAAAAGAATTAAAGAAGGCAGCCAGAAATTAATAACACTTCAGCACGTGAAGGAAAGGGGGATTTGTGATATTGAAAAATTGGTTTCTCGGCACAACAGCAAACAAAGTCCATGTGTGGACTCTGTGACTCCTCAGGAATCACATGCTGGTTATCAGCTTCTCAACACTGTCATTTTTAATGCCCTGGCAAAACATTTCTGTCAAGGGATTTTGGGGTGGAAAATCCTTCCTGTGGTGTTACCTGGAAGCCTGGATGGGGTACGTGGCCAGCAGAGTCACAGAGAGGGTGACTTTTCTTCAGAGAGGAGCAGAGCTGGAAATTGAGCCCAGATCCCCCACTCTGAGGGTCTGAAGTGGGAAAATCCTGTTTTCTGCAGGGTTTGGATGGGCTACACTGCTGATGGCAGCTGCAGTGGCGTTAATTAGGGGTCACAAAATGGGGAAAATTGGTGGATTTTGAGACAAAAATTGTAACTTTGGTGTTATCTCCTGCTTGTGGAGCTGCCTTCATCCACTCACAGCTCAGAGAAGCTCACTGTGGGATGGTACCTGCCCTTCTCTCCTTGGGTGGCTCAATTTAAAAGTTGGCACAACACCCAGAACGGCCCTAATTTAGAGAATAAAATGAGCCAACTTAAAACAAACAGAATAAAATAAAATAAATCCTACGGCATTAAGGTTCTTTTGGCTGGATCAGCCCGTGCCTCACCAAGATTTATGGCACAGGTGTCAGAAGGAATGTCCAGCCCAGTCAGAGCAGGATTCTCCCATGTGTGAGAGTTTGGAGACCCCAAAAATGAGATGTTGAAGGGAAAAAATGCTTTTTTTTTTTAAAAAAAAGAGTGCTGAGAGGCAGCAGGAGGGCAAAACAAAGGCAGGGAGGAGGAGGAAGAGGAGGAGGAGGAGGTCACTGGTTTTTGATGCATCTCCCAGCACACTGAACCAGTTTGCAAAGGCAGGCCCACAGCACAATCCTTCTCCCAGTTAATGAGTGTGGCAGCTGCTTCAGCCCCTTACTGGTGTCTAAAATTTTTGCAGCAATAGCAGAGAATTTGAAAGGACATCAGAGGTGGATTTAGGGGGCTCCTGGGAAATCAACTGTTTCCTGTTTCAACAGCTTCTTCATCATAACTCGCTCTCTCAGACACTGAATGATGTTCCATTAATCTTGGTGTGCAGTGATTCCTGCAGAGCTGGGCCGAGCCTTTATTTGTGAACCTCAATTTTTTTGTTTTGTTTTGTTTTGTTTTGTTTTGTTTCGTTTTGTTTTGTTTTGTTTTGTCTCTTCAGCTGAGTAAACTTTGGGCAGAGATCTACTGACCGAGTGGGTAATCGTGTTCCAGTGCATCCTGTGAATAATGCAGATAAAAAAACCTCCGGTGAATAATTCATTTTGCCCGCACTCCTTTTGAATTAGCCTATTCATGGGTGTACCTTGCCAGCCCGTGTCTGGATTTACACAGCAAGGCTGTAATTCGCAGGTGCTTAAATATCAAAGCTGCTGCTCCTTGCATGTGCTCCTGACCATTCCGGGGTAGCCGAGTGTTGTGTGCTGTCCCATAAAACCCAGGGTTTGATTTTCAGGTGAAACACCACACACTGTTTGTGCCTGTGATGGCTATCTAGGATTAATATCAAAAAACTTGCAAATCGGGGCAGATATTTTGGCCTGGCTGTAAATGAAAGGAAAATTATTCGGGGTTATTCCATGCTCAGGTGCCAGTTTTCCGCAGCGATGTGTATCACCAAAAATCAGATTACGCTCTCACAGCTTGGCAGTGACTTCTGGATTTTGGGTCAGGCAAAGCTTGTGAACAGGAGGAAGGAGCTGCCTGGAGGGGTGGCATTCCTGAGGGGTGTGGGCAGCGCTGGAGGTGCCTGGGCATCACTCAGAGCCCGCCTTCAGCTCCAGAGAGCTTCGTGGAGGGTGTGAAAATCTCTCACCAGAGATATCAGACCCCTCTGGACACAACCCTGTGCTCTGGGGTGACCCTGCTTGGGCAGGGAGGTGGGGACAGGTGCCCCAGTGTGGTGCCTTTGTCCCCTGAGCCATTCTGTGACTCTGGGAGTGCTTTGTTCATGCGAACAGAAGGAGCCCCATGGGGTCAGGTTTGTCACCTGAGCCCCCGGAGTTTCTGTGGGTGTCCAAAGTGCCCGTGGCTCTGCTCTGGGGTCGGTTTAAAGCTGTTTAAAGCTTCAAACCCCACGTTTAAAGCTGCTCCTGGTGCTGGATCCGTTGGGCAGCTGCTCAGTTTGTGGCTCTGTAGGACAGGGTGTGGTGCCAGCCAGTGGAAGTGGCTGGATGGGCAAGGCTGGGTGGAAATCCCAGCAAGAATTTGTCTCAGCCATTTTATAAGTTTCTTATGTGGAAACTTGCTGGACATTTTTCCTTCCATGGGAAAGCTGACTTCTCTGCAGATTTCTGTAAAAACAAACCTGTGTCTGTGTGTGGACTCAAGGACAACAGATGCATTCCTTTGCTCTGTCTCCTGATACAGGAGATGCAGTTTTCTCTTTCTAGCCAATGATGTAGAGGTTCTTATCTCTCTGACATTGTAAGCACTGGGGAGTCTTGCTCTGAACATGGTGAAGGTGGGCAATTTAGCCCTAAAACCTTCTGAATAATGGAGTCATTCTAATAAATCATATCAGCCTTCTGATACTGGAGTCAAGGAGCCTCATTCAGCACCCAACACAAGAACCCAGAGAAAAAAACACCTTTCCAGGCACCAGATCCTTTTAAAACAACAGGAATCTGCTCTCAGAGCGTCCTCCTGCCTCTGACAATGGCCAACAAGCCGTGAGGATGCAGCTGCACACGAGGGCTGGCGGGGCAGGGGCTTCTCTCTGCCTGCCTGGGAGCCCCTGCTCTGCAGAGAGAGGCTGATGCTCCTCCGGGCTCCTCCTCGGGAGCTTTTCCCTTTCCAGTCCATTACAGGTGCCAGAGGCGATGAGGAGCCTGTCTGTCACCAGCGTCCCCAGGGGGACAATCCTCAGCCGTGCTCACACACAGCCTCTGCTCATCTCCTCAGGCTGGGCACCACGAGAGGGGGAGCTCCCCTGGGAGCTGGATCACAGCTGGATCACAGCTGGATCGCCGCTTCCCAGCCCTGCCAATCCCTGTCCCACACCCCCCTCCTGGCACTGCTCTGGGACAAACCTTTTCCAAGTGCTCCGTGCTCCAAATAAACCCCTGCCCATCATTTTCTGAGCGGGTCCAAAGGAGATTTGTGCTGTGAGCAGCTCTGCCCCAGTTCCTGAGGAAAGATCCCTGCACTGCCCTGCATCCATCACCCAGGAAGGAAAAATGGGAACAGCCCCCTGACAGCTGGGCCAGTGAGGAGTTCCTGTGTGCAGCCACATGTGGGGCATCTCCAGCTCTTTAATTTGCAGAAATGCACATTTCTAACCCATCTCCAGCTCTTTCATTTGCAGAAATGCACATTTCTGACCCAGCCAAGCTCAGGCTGGTGGGAACTGCTGCTCCCACCTTGCAGCAGAGAAGGGAGAGGGAGCTCTGCACAGCATCTCCCTGCACTCAGGGGCACCTGCCAGGCTAATCCCAGGGGATCTGGGTGCCAAAGTGACCTGGCTGTGGCCACAGGGATTCATCCCAAGGGTTTGCATCCCAAGGCATCGATCTGAACAACTGCAGCAGCAGTAACACATCTGGATTTCACTGCTGATTTCACACCCCCACCTTTTCACTTCCCACTTTGAGCTGACCTTCTGTCCCTTTGCCAGAGTCCCAGTGTTGCTTCCCAATGCCCATTTATGAGGAATAAAGGCAGGACAAGCAAAAATGTATGTCCACATGTGGGTGTATCTCTATTTGTTTAAGTATTCTCCCATATCCCACTGGCGTGAGCTTCCCTGTCTCTGGCTCCATAAAATCCCCTTTTTTCCCTTCCTATATCAATTCCATCTCAGCCTATTACAGTTTTCTGTCTGATACTCCAAAAATTATTTTTCTAGGGTTAATCCCTAACCCCCAGCAATACCACTGGGAGAGCTGCATGGCAGGCTTGAAATAGTCACTACTTGGAGCAAGCAGCCTTTTCAAGTCTTTATTTATAATTCAGGGATTGGAGGAGCTGGAGCAGCAATTTTTGGGTATAATGCATAGCTCTGCTGTAGTTGTGTCTGACAGATGTGTGCTAATTACTCTGTGTGGGTTTGATGGAGAGCCAAGAACGGGTTGTAGAAAAATGTGAATCACTAAAGCTCAGGTCCCCGAAGTCAAAAGTAAAACAAATAGGGAGAGATCATTATCTGAGGCAGAGCCTTGCTTGCTGTGTACACAAAAAAAGCGCCATTCCCATGTTTTGTGCTTCTTTCCCCCCCTCCTTTAGATCCAAGTAGTATTTCTGTGTGCTTTTGGAAAAATCCTAATTTTGTCCAGTTGGGGCATACAGTGCATCCATCCTGCTCTAGCCCATTTTCCTGCTCTTTGGAAGGCTGTGGCTGGACTTTGTGTGGCCTCCAAAGAGTCACTTTACCTTCCTGTGCATCAGCTCAGTCATTTGTAAAAGCAATATTATAATAACAGACACCCCTGGGGGCTCTCCCAGATTTCAGTAATTGATGGGTCTAAAGCAGTCGGTGAGCCTCAGATTAGAGGTGCTAAATAAAGGCATTAAATTCATATTTTTTTTACTCCAGAAAAAGCAAAGCATCGGTGTGGGAAGTGTTGCTTTGAAGCTGGGAGCTGCTGTGAACCTCGTAGTATATTTTAATTTCCATGCTCCCAATTCAGCAGAGCTCTGAAATCCATTTTTAATTTTGCAATGCCCATTTTTTTTTTCCCTGCAGCTGAGTCTGAGGAGCTGCTTGAGGCAGACCTGGAAGAGCAGAGGCACAAGAGGAGGATGTGCCGTGTCCGTGTGTCCATCCCTCTCCTTGTGAGACCTCAGGCAGAGCATCCTGGGCACAGGAAAGCCACAGGAACCAGAAAATGCAAATCAATAAATGGAGAGGGAGCAACCACGAGCTGTGCATTTCCAGGGAGGTTCTGTGGGATGGATGGAGGCTGCTGAGCATGACCTAATGCCGCAGGAAAAATCAGCAAGCACCGACCTCAGCGTCCAGGCAGCCTGAATATTGAACCAGAGGTCCTTGAGTAATTGTCCTTTCTTCACTCTGGGGGTGAAAAGGGTACATTAGACATTCACCAGCAGCAAATGGCACCTGACATCTCTTTAAGTGAAAGTCAGCTCGGAATTTTTTTTAATGGCCGAGCATAAATCTTTTAAATTATAAATCAATAAATAGTTAATTCAATAATAGGAATCTTTTAAATATTTAATGAGTCATATGCAGAATGGCTCTATAACTGGATGTTGATGGAACTGTGTCAAAGGAATTTGAATCAAACTTTTCTAAACTCCCCATATTAAAATAGTTATTGATTCAAACATAAACTATGAAGACTCTGGCAAAAGTCAGGGGGGGCTGGAGGGGCTTGGCACACATTTCCTCATCCAGGAAAATGTGAGGCCAAGAGCTTATTTTTAGTGATGGATTCTGGGGCTTTTCAGGTTGTATTAATGCTCCCACCACAAAAATGAGAAAGACTCGACGCGGACAAGATTTCACACATGCATATTCATTAAAATTCTGGTTTAATGACAGCTGTGCTCTGAAATAAAAGCTGGGGCAGCCTGGCTGTGGCTAAAGGGCTCTGTGACCAGCACTGACAGGGGCACCTTGAGCCATCTCCACTGGAAACTGCCCAAAGTTTGTATTTATTTACAGAGTTTTCAGAGGGAGGACAGTGGGAGGTGTCTGTGGACCTGAGTTTGTTCCTTTAGGGTCTGTGGTCAGTGCTCACTTAGCAAATACAGGAATTATTACATGTTCACTCACAATGTACAGGTGTATTACCAAATACCTGCTGCTGTAACTCAGCACTTCCCTTAATTACCCTTAATTGAGGGTGTTCTGTGATTAACCCTCAGAACAGATCAGGAAAGGAAAGGAAAGGAAAGGAAAGGAAAGGAAAGGAAAGGAAAGGAAAGGAAAGGAAAGGAAAGGAAGGAATTGTCTGGCAGAGGAGCTGGGGTTGGTTTTGCAGTGTGGCTGAATCACAGGTAAATTCACTCTGTGGGTGTTCAGTGGGCATTCAGTGCTGTGGATTCCAGAAACAGACCCTGATGTCTGAGGAACAAAAAGGGCTTTGGTCATAGAATAATGGAATTATTAAGATTGGAAAAGACCTCTAAGATCACCAAGTCCAACCATCAAGTTTGGACCTGAACCCAAGGCTCATTCAGTATTTCAGGAACTTCCTGCCTTGAAACCACTCAGCAATAACAACAGGGGAGTCTCCTCCTGTTCCAAAACCAGCAATGAAGGCTGGTTTTGATGTTGCCTCCTGCAATAACGAAACGTGGTGTCAGAAACTCCTCATCCCCACCCCCTGCACCCACTATAAAGTGGTTTTGTGTCCCCAGGAGCCACAGCCTGACTGCTCAGGGCTGCTCTCTGCCCTGCAAGGGAGTCAGGACAGCCCAAACCCAGGCTGAGCATCACCTGAAGCAGGATCTGCTGTTTTTCTGCCCGTGCATCTGTAATCAATTGCAGTCGGTTCAATATTTGCAGCAGATTAGAGTTTCATTTGTATTCTGCACACCTCTGCTTTCTCCTCTCTCCCTGGGTGTATAAATACACCTCCAGAAAAGCTGCCTGCATATCCTTGTTGGGTTTTTTTCCCTCCCTGAGATGACAGATACAGTAACAATGGCAGCAGATTAATATCTCCTTAATCAGCCAAATGAACATGACACACAAGGGTGACAGCTCAATTTGCTGCTAACTGATTGTGCCTATCACAGCCCTCCCATTCCAAGGGATGGTTATTTCTGGAAGAGATCACACGGCGAGGGGAGGACCCCACAGCTCAGAGGCTCCCATTAAATACATCAAACACCTCATAGGTGTTACTCAGCCTCCTGTCAGGACACTGCCTGTGTGGGGAATGAAATGAGCCTTGACACAGACACTGGCCCTGCTCTTGGCTCCCTCTCTTTATTGCCAGATTTTTTTTTTTTGTTTGCTCGTGGACTTTTTTTCCCTGTTGGAGCAGCCCAGACTGGGAGCCTGACTCCTGAGGAGATGCACCAAGAGATGTCAGGGGGAGGAAGGAGAATGGGGGGAAGCCACACGTTAAATCTGAGCCCCACGGCTCAGGGCTGGTTTGCAGGTGGGATTTTGGGGGGATCTGGTTGCTAATTCTGAAATTCAGCCCGAGGGGTTGAATCCAAATCTTTCTTTCCCTGCCTCTTGCAGTGTTTGGAGTGAAGGGAACTGTGCAGTGGGGTGTCCCCAGGGGTGTCACCAGGGGTGTCCCCAGGCTCAGCCAGGTCCCTCTGTGCAGGAGCTACTATTATAAACAGCTACAGGTGGGCATAAGCAGTCTAGAATTCTAAATTTCCCAAACAGTTATTTCTGTTCTTTCTTTGACTGAACTGAGAGTATCCACAACTTCCACCTCCTGCTTTTCTTGAGACACCCTCAGAGTGCCCTCCCCACCCCGATTTAGCACTCAAATTTGTGATTGATAAACCACATTTGCCCTCCCCACTCTGATTTAGCACTCAAATTTGTGATAAACCACATTTGCCCTCCCCACTCTGATTTAGCACTCAAATTTGTGATTGATAAACCACATTTGCCCTCCCCACCCCGATTTAGCACTCAAATTTTTGATAAACCACATCTGCAGGTGTCTGCCAGACCCATCCACAGGCAGGGATCTCCCCAAAGCTCCCAGCACATCCCATCACTCCCCAGTTTTCTCTGGGAATGTTCCTGCACAGCTCCCAGCAGTTTGCTTCAAGACAAGATCTGTGTTTACTATTGAAAGATAAAATTGAGTAGTTTGAATGGAAAAGGTTTCCAAGGCAAAATTGATAATATATTACTGAAATAATGGCATGAAGATATATCCATATGATTGCAATTATGGAGCTAAACCCTACCCAAGGAGGCTTCTGTCATTCCCTACACTTGCCACAATTCCTGTCATACAAATGTGTTCATTATTTTTATCATTTTTTTTTTTATTCTTCCTATTACAGGTTTTGCCATGAGAATAACTCATCAAGGTTTTATGACTAATAAATTCTATAAATTACAGTCCAAGGATGCATTACTTTAATTTTTCCCCTCCATATTCTGTTTTTAATTGCCAGGCAATTTCCCACTTGCCTTTTTTAATGACTCATTAGGCTTAAGGGGAAAGAACAAAATTTAGACCAAGAAAGATCTTGCATGGAGTTTGGACACTTCAGAAGGGAAGTGATACATTAAGAGAGAAAAAATCTGAGAGGAGACTTCAGATTTCAAAGGTTGAGGACATTCAAAGCAACACAAACAAAAAATTTTTAATAAAAAGGCAGGCCAGGTATTGTTTATTAATTATTGGAACAATTATCTCTAATGAGAAATGCAGTCAAGATGTTTTTTTGGTTTTTGTAGGATGTAGATGCATGCATGACCTTTAATGTGTAAATGGACCTCCTGGGATCATTTCAGAGTTCTGAGGATTAAATTTGGACGTGTCCTTAAAAACCTTGTGAAATCAGGACTGGAGGGGGAATAAAAGGTGGCGGTTTTGGTTACAAATTCTTTCTGTGGGTTTGTGCTTTGCTGTCTGCTGGTGACTGGGGGAGTGTGAGGGCACCTGCTGGTCTCTGCCCTGCAATAAAAGGGAATGCTGCTCATTTGGGGTTTGCTGCACCCACTGCTCATTTGGGGCTTCCTGAACCCATTCCCCATTTGGGGTTTGCTGCACCCACTGCCCATTTTGGGGATTTGGGGTTTGCTGAACCCATTCCCCATTTGGGGCTTCCTGAACTCACTGCCCATTTGGGGCTTCCTGAACTCATTCCCCATTTGGGGTTTGCTGAACCCATTCCCCATTTGGGGTTTGCTGCACCCACTGCCCATTTGGGGCTTCCTGAACCCATTCCCCATTTGGGGTTTGCTGAACCCATTCCCCATTTGGGGCTTCCTGAACCCACTGCTCATTTGGGGCTTCCTGAACCCATTCCCCATTTGGGGTTTGCTGCACCCACTGCCCGTTTGGGGTTTGCTGCACCCATTCCCCATTTGGGGTTTGCTGCACCCACTGCCCATTTTGGGGATTTGGGGTTTGCTGAACCCATTCCCCATTTGGGGGTTGCTGAACCCATTCCCTATTTAGGGCTTCCTGAACCCACTGCCCATTTGCAGCTTCCTGAACCCATTCCCCATTTGGGACTTTCTGAACCCACTGCCCATTTGGGGCTTCCTGAACCCACTGCCCATTTGGGGTTTTCTGCACTCACTGCACATTTGGGGTTTGCTGAACCCATTCCCCATTTGGGATTTGCTGAACCCATTCCCCATTTGGGATTTGCTGAACCCATTCCCCATTTGGGGTTTGCTGAACCCACTCCCCATTTGGAGTTTCCACAAGATGCCACAAGTGACTGGGGATGGAGGAGCAGATTTCAGGTTGAAAATTGTGGATAACAAAACCAATAATAAATGTGGATAAATAAAACAATGACAAACCCCACGAATCTAGCGCAGAATAGATTTCGGAATATTTAAGAAAGTAGGAAATCTGCTGGTCACACACAGTTAAACCCCTTAATATTTACAGACATTATTTGTTTGAGGACAGGGATTTGGCTGTCTCTGAGGACACCAAGTTTGTCCCTGCTCGGGACATGTCCCCAAATGTGCTGGCAGAGCTCAGCTGCTGTTTTACCAGCCCTGCACTGCTTAAAGATTTTCAGGAAGCCCTAAAGAGCCATAAAATCCCAGTGAGTGCACGGGACAGAGGCAGAAAAAGGAATTTACACTGCGAGTACCATCGCAGCCGCTCTAGAGGGAGGCAGAGCGCCGCTGCTCCAGGAATCATTCCTGGGCTGCAAGGAAAAAAAAAAAAAAAAGCTCTTTTCCAAGTGTGTTTCAGGTGGCAGCACGGGTTATGCCAGTGGCAAAGTCCTTAAATATTCACCTCCATCACCGGCTCAGCAGGATTTTGCTGGGCAGCACTTTCCCTGCGATTGCAGCTCCCCGATTGCAGCTTTGGGGTGCTGAATTTTGGGCTAATCAGGACTGGAAGTGATAACAAAGTGGTCCCAGAGCTCACATCTGGGCTCCCAGGATGGGGGGTAATTGTATCACACGTGTGAGGATTATTGAATGCGCTCCTCGGGGTTTCTCCTTCCTCTGCTGACCAGCAGCAGTTTGCTGGGAGTTTCTTACCATACTTCCACAAAACCACAAATTTTGGGAGTTGCACCCTGTGTTCAGTGAGAGATAAAATCCAGCCTCTCTGGAGCTGATGAGCTTCAGCCCAAGCTTGCAGGAAATCTTTTCTGCCACATTTTTGGTTGTGTTATTTTTAAACTGGCGCAACAAGCCAGTTAGTAAACAGATTTTAATTAATATAAATTTTTTTAAGGTATTTGCATGCCTGTTGAGGCTTTGTGCATTATTAAAAATAATTTATTGACTATTAGGCTCAGCCAGGACACTGCTCACTGCTGTGTAGCCTTGGGGATGGGTGGAACTGGCCTCCTTCTCCTGCTCCTCAGCATCTGAGGAGGATTTTAGACCTGTGTTACAAAACCTGAGATGCAGCTCACCCCAGCACACACAGTGTGGAAATCTGCAACTTTTTAGCCTCAAAAAAAAATCCATCCCAGGGAGTTGTGTGTCACAAAAAGGGTTTGCAGCATAAAGTGAAACTCTGAAACTTCTGCCTGTGTCTTTGCAGGCCCTCTGGTAACTCAAATCCTAACGTGCATTAACTGCTTAAACCCAATTTCGTTGCAGTTAAAATTGAATATGACTGTTAGCCTAGAAAATATGGCCTATTTCCTTTTACTAGTTAGCTTTTAAAGGTGTTTTACAATTCAAATGAGCCATGCAATTAAAGGTGACATTGCCAAAAGTGGACAGACTAAAATTAGACATTCCTGCTGTGTGTTAGAGCTTGGCCCACATTTAGATCGTGCTGTCTTTGGGCTGTACCTGTCTGCTCCAATCTTGTGAGGCAACAGGACACTGAAATGTTCCAGAATCCTGGTGGGTTGTTCTGTTCTTTCTGTCTTCCAGGGTTACCTGATCCTTTAGGGCTCCAAGCACATTCACACACAACAATATTTTAGCTTTTTTTCATTTTTTCAATGGTTTTTGCACTGCTTTGACCACCACAAACCCATAATTCTGAACAAGCCCTGCCTGAAATCTCTGAATTCTGCAGCAGGGTCTGAGTGTGCTTCTGAGCTGATGAACAAGGTCTGAGGGGAGCTGCCAGGCTCAGGGACAGCCACTTACTCCTTCTTGGATCTGTAGTAACCTCAGAGTAACCCCTGAGTTACAAGGAAGGGTCTCTTTCCACCCAGGGGTGGGAGCTGGAGGAGCCTGGGGGATTTCTGGCAGCACCAGTGCCCCAAATCCCTGACACCCCACCCTCTAAATACCCCAGAGCATTAATTAATATGTAATTACACCACCCCTGGGTAATCAGGGACGTGATTACCATTGCCAATTAGCTCTGTGCAGGATTCTGTCCCCACAGTTTGGGGACAACAGCGTGAGGACTCCTGAACTCTGCAGAAAA
Source organism: Dicaeum eximium (assembly GCA_013396995.1). Lineage (NCBI taxonomy): Eukaryota > Metazoa > Chordata > Aves > Passeriformes > Dicaeidae > Dicaeum > Dicaeum eximium. Next base: position 379,962 of record VWZP01007623.1, on the reverse strand, counting down.
TTCCAAGGTCAGAAGGGAGGGATATCCCCCAGAAAATTCCTGCTGCTCCCTGAGAGGCCAGAGGAAAAGTCTCCCTCATTCCAGGCTCAGCTCCCTGGGTTTCATAGTGACATTCCTGGAAATCAGACATGAAAATCATGTCCTCTCCCAGCCTGGGGAGCTGCAGTGGATCTCTCCTGTCAGTCCCTCTGAACTGCCTGGCAGGATGCTGAAAGGTGAGGAAAAGGGGGCAAGGATTGAACATTTACAGTTCCTAATAATTTATTTATTTATTAGGGATGTTTGCCCGCCTCAAAGCCAGAAATAGAAAGGATATTCAAAATCTTTGGAAGAAATGGTGGAAAAAAACCAACATAAAGTGTGTTTTAAGTTCCCCAGTGCAGCTCCCTGGCAAGACAAGATTATATCCCACCATCCACAATAGTGTAGTGTTTGTGTAGCATGTTTAAGGGGTTTTACAATCTGCTGTTGAACTTCTGTGTTATAAAACAGCACATAAATATGCTAAAAAACTTCTTGCATTGCCTGTCTGCCTTTCTCCATGTCCCACTGCAGTGCTGAAGCGTGGCCCTGGGAACAGGCACCTGATCCAGCATCAAGGAATCTCTGAAATTCTCCAAAAAATGAGGCAGTGCAACAAGATGCAGCCCCTTCCAGAGAAAGAGAAGTTTGAGACACTTGGAAAAGCCACATCCACTCCCTGCTGCCAGAGCCAGGCCCAGGCACTCAGGGATTTTCTGCCCCAGTGATTCCTGCAGCCAGTGAGGGATCTCTGCACTTTGGAGCAAAAAGAAAAGAAACTGGAGTGCAGGTGCCTAAGGATGGAGATAGTTTAAAACTGGGATTGTGTCCTGAGGGATGGGGTGAATTCTCCACTTCCAGGAGCCGTGACTTGAGCTTCCCTGAAACCTTCTGGACTCTGGGATGCTGAGCCAAAAGCTCCCTGAGCTTCTCCCCCCATCCCTGCCAGCAGGTACAAATGTATTCCCCGACTCAGTAAATCCCCACTTTGTCAGGAAACAAAGTAGTTTTTAAACTTTAACGAGCAGAGTAATGGAAATGAAATACAAAGGAAATGAGAAAAAAAAAATTGAGTAAAATGTCTTTTTATTTTGGTATTCTGCAGCAAAAAGTGTGTGCACTAAATAATAAATAAGCCATGCAATGTTTTTACAGCTTCTTTCGTATGCGTGAATATTTAAAACATGCAAAAATGTGGAATAGGCATTTACTGGGGACAAAAGCAGAGAACTGATTTTATGTACAGAGAGCAAGATGGGAAAACCAGAGAAATGCATGTTTAATGGCTTGCTGCTCACAGAAGGGAGATATTTCCAAGTGTGAACATATTTGTAGACAAACCAATCTGACAAGTCTGCTGGGGGATGATGGATTACAGCAGAATTGGCCTGGGAAGCAGAATTTTGTTGTGTGGGTGCTGGTGGTGTAAACAGTGCCTGGGGCTGGCAGCAGGGCTGGGAGCTGGGGCTGGGCTGGGACCTGAGAGCTCCTGGGCTTGTTCTGAGGATCCACAGCTCCTTTTCAGCCCTTTGCTGGATTTATCTGTGCTGCTCATGTCCAGGAGTTTGGTGATCTAGGAGGAGACTGAGGGGGACCTCGGGGGCTGCAGCTCCTCCTGAGGGACAGCCCCGATCTGTGACAGGGACAGCACCCAGGGAACGGCTGGAGCTGGCCCAGGAGGGTTTAGGCTGCATTTTGGGACAGGTTCTTCCCCCTGAGGGTGCAGGGAATGGGTACAGCCCCGAGGATGCTCCAGGAGCTGTCAGGGGTGCCCAGGGTGGGATTTTGGGGTGTCTGTGCAGTGCCAGGAGCTGCTCAATGATCCTGAGGGTCCCTTCCAGCTCAGAATCGTGTGATTCTAAAGTTGAAGGCAGTACCTGTGACCCCTCAAACCGGTGTTTGGAGAGCTGGAGAGAGCCCTGGTGCAGTGCCAGGCCTGCTCAGGGCCATAAAATCACAGCATCCCCCTCAGGGATAACAGGAATCCCCAGAGGCCCCACAGTCCCGAGCCAGGGGAGGACAAAGGGTGGCCCTGTGGGGTGTCCTGGGCTCGGGGAGCTCTGGGGACAGCCCCAGCCCCAGCCTCAGCCTCCTGCTCCATCCCTGGCAGTGCCCAAGGCCAGGCTGGACACGCTTGGAGCACCCTGGGGACACGGCAGGGGGTGGCACTGGGTGAGCTTTAAGGCCCCTTCCAACCCAAACCATTCTGGGATTCTGGGGTCTGGGGTTCTGGGGTTTGGGATTCTGGGGTTTGGGATTCTTGGATTTGGGGATTCTGGGATCTGGGTTCTGGGATTCTGGAGTCTGGGATTCTGGGGTTCTGAGATTCTGGAGTCTGTGGTTCTGGGGTTCTGGGATGCCTGTGCTGACCATCCCAGGAGGGAGGAGTGACAGGCTGGGGAAGTGAGCAGGAGTTTATCAGGGACTTTCTTTGGCTCTTTCCTTTGTGCTGGGAAGTAGCTGAAACCAGAGAAGGAGCAGCCTGTTGCCCTGACTGGCAGGGGCTCCCTGCTCCCTGGCTTATGGTTTAATGCTTCTTTAACTGGATTTTTTTTTTTCCTCCTGACTTTTGATTTCTTTCTGCCAACTTTATATTTTAATGCATGTTTTTATGGAAATATTTATGGTGCACATGTTGCATATAAAACACTATCATAAAGCTTTTTTGCTTCAGTCCTGTTGAAATAAATGATGTTATTATTATAATAATTTCATAGAGTTATATCTGTTCTGTAATGAAAAAGACCTGTGGCTGCTTGAGCCATCAACCCAGGCAGTTTTTACAGCTTTCTGTAGCTGCAGTGACCTCATGGAGCTGCTGAAGCTTTTAAAATACTCCATTTCCCAGCAGAAGTGGGCACACAAAGCAGAAGGAGCAGACAGAAGGAGGAGGTTTGACCATGAAATCAGGATGGGCTTCATGTGCACACAATGTTGTATTTGATGGGTTTTGTTTGGGGTTGTTTCCTTCAGAAATGAGGTGCCAGGTGCTGCCCTGGTGAGATAGGTGGACGTGTTCATCTGGAGGTGAGGGATGGACCTTGGGGCTTGTAAAGGACTTTTTCCTCCATTGAACATTTGCCCAGCACTTAAATTACGGAGCTCTTGTCCACCTTCAGCTCAGCAGACCTTGGGTTTCTCAACCAGGACAGATCCAAACCCAGGCTGTAAAAGAAACAGAGTGGGGAAAAAAACCAGCATTAAATTTGTGACCGTCTGTATAAGTTTATCTGTGTATGCCTGTGCGTGCACACTCGCAAGCCTTAATGACAAATTTGGAAAGGGCTGAAGCAAACAACTGCAAAGTACTGTGGGTTTGCAGGAGATTTTAAAAATTAATACTCAAACACGAAAATGCTTTATACAAGAAAGGAACCTTTTAGTAACTTCTGCATCCTAGGAAGAAAAAGTATAATGAATAATTCAGCCCCACGCTAAGGAAACTGATTTGTTGAACATGTGGAATAAATCTGGGGGTGAACTGGTCCAGAACACCTGAATTAAGAGTTTGGAGCAGGAATGATGAGACTGAAGCATGAGAGGCTCTATAATGTTGTGAGTGGTGTTCTTTGCTGTCACTAATGTTATTTAGGATCATGGTGGATCCTGAGGATGCTGCTAATTGTGAGCCCTTTGGAACAGAGGAAAGTTTTTAACATTTCCAGTCTGGTTGCTCAGGAGATGGGGCAGGAGGGAGCATCACCCGTGGGCTGGCAGCTCTGAGTGATGGGACATCAGACAGGCAGGGTCCTACAGCAGGTTCACATCAACTTCCAGTCAAAAAAATACACAGAGAGTGAAAATCACCAGAACAGCCCCAGAAATCAGCAGCTTTTGGGACTCTGTGTCCCTATTAGCCTAAAGAATTTTCCATAAGATTATTTGCTCTTTGTAGAGAGCACAGTCAGGTGGCCCTGGAGAAGAGGCTGGTGTTCTTTTATTTCTGTCACAAATTCTTCCCCCAGTGCCTGCTGCTGCCTTCCTCAGCAAAGCCAAGTGTGAGCTGCAGCCCCATGAAAAGGGGAGAGATTAAATCCTCTGCCAGGAGAGCTTTGCTGCTGGTTTGCTGTAGGACAGGGCCCAAACTCGTTCTCTTCAAAAAGAAATGCTTCACTTATCCCAGAATAACCCCAAGACATGAGCCAGTAGCGAGTCTCTGTTATGCTGTGCAGATAATACTGTGAATGAAATAAAATCTAATTTAAAAAATCATTCCAGAATCAATCAGTGGCATTTTGGAAGCAGCTGCACCTGCAGAAACAGCTCCTTGTTAGATCTTCAAACCAGGAGTGGAGTTCAATGGCTGAGGCAAAAACTTGAAAGCAGGGAGGGCAGAAGGGTCTCTCCAGCAGGTCAAGGTCATCCCTGGACAGGATCAAAGGGCAGGAGGTGGGGGAGTTTCAGGGAGAACAAAGGGCAGGGCAGGAGATGGAACCCCAGTTAAAGTGTTTAGGGGATGGGTGAACTGAAAAACTATTTTGATTTGATCTGAGCCTCCACATAAAGTGTTTTATATGTTCATAGCACTGACCCTGATTTACTCTCTAATTTTCATAAATGTCACACTCTGGGCATTTATTATTGCCCTTGCTTTGCTTGGGTACAGGAACTGCACTCAAATTCGCATTTTTAGGAGAAGATCAGTCCATGTGCTCCTGACAATGCTCTGGAGCTTCCTTCCCTCCTCTGAGCTGGGTGAAGCCACCTCAGGCAGGACCTTTGTCCCTGGCAAAAGCAGCTCCAGCTTGGTTTTGCTGGGATTTCTGTGCCTCTGTGGTACCTGTTGAAGGCCCACACTCCATTCCACCACCTCCTTTTTGGCTTCTCTTGTGGAGCTCCTCATGGGTGGGGCGAGGGGGAATTTCCAGCAGAAAGAACCAGTGTTTCCACACTTTTCAATGAACCCCAGGCACAAATTTCTCTGTTGCCCTCGGAGCAACCCGGGCGAGGCTGTGTGGTCCTTTTGGAAGGCCGATCCCATCCCTGAATGCTGTGAGGGCACAGACTGAGCCCCTTCTCTGCCATGCCATAAAAGAGCCGGGTTTTGCGTAGTGCGCTTTGGAATGAGCCCCTCGGAGCAACAGGCTCCATAAACTTTTATAACCCATATTTTATAAGGTAGAATGAGTTGGTCAGAAGGAGTTTTTTTCATGTGTGTTGTGTGCACATGGAGCAGGCTCATGCACAGGTCGGTCAGCCTGGCAAAGCAGGCTGGACCACAGGCCCAGTGGGTGTGGAAATCTCATCCAAAGGTGTGGATGACAGGAAAAACTCCTGGGAATGGCACAGCATTGCTTAGAGAGGCATCAGGAGTGTCTAAATCCACACTGGACACGGCTTGGAGCAACCTGGGCTAGGGGAAAGTGTCCTGCCCGTGGCAGGGGCTGCATTGAGTTGGTCTCTAAGGTCCTTTGTGACCCCAAACATTCCCTGGCTCTGTGGAATACCAGCACCTGACACCCTCAGGTGAACACCAGGTGAGGTAACCTCGAGCCAGGCTCTGTAAAACCCTGGCATTTCAAACGTGGCCTTTTCAAACAGGTTTAAAATAAGAATTTTAAGGAGTCACCTCAGAATTCAGCCTCCCAGGCTGGGAACATCTCCATCCTCCTCCATCCAGAGGTGACCACAAGCCTGCTGTGCCCTCAGGCACAAACCTTTGGCCCACCACGGTGCGCTTTGATGTGTGGTAAAGGTGTGAAAACCCCTTCTGACACCACAGAGAGGAGTGGAAGAATTCCATAAAGTCGTTCCCAGTGCCATAACTGTGAGACAAGAGAGAATTTGCTCCCAATATTTGGCAGCTAAAAAAAAAAAAAAAAAAAAAAAAAAAAAAAA